>JASGXE010006669.1:0-20839 GCA_030068105.1 Sinentomon sp. SZTP_YWyxl | reverse complement strand
GCCCCCCTATGGGGGTTATGGGGGGCCGTGCCCCCCAGCGGGGGTCCAGGGGGCAGCGCCCCCGGCAGGGGGTTTGGGGGACAGCATCCCCCAAAAGCTGAAGCTTTTTTGATAAATTAGGGGTCCCCAGATGCCATTTTACGACATTTCATGTCCTTTTTTTCTTATCCTGGAGGGTTTGCAGTCGCAATAGATGGAGCAAGGAAAAAACTGTTGGACACGACTTTCTGAATGAGTTTTTTTTTTTCATTTTACCATTTTCTGCAAATGAAAACAGAAAGTACAAAAGAAACAGAATGTTGCTATTGAAGTACTGGGGTGTGCAGGGCACACACCAGGAGTCAGGACTTAGGCCAAGGGTCCCCTCGGAAAAAGGCTTGGCGGGTAGCATCGGCCGAAGGTCGAGGTTACCCCCCTAGCCTTTTTCCGGCAGGGTAATCAAAACAGGAAGTACAAAAGAAACAGAATGTTGCTATTGAAGTCCTTCCTAAGGACTTCAATAGCAACATTCTAGGGGGGGGGGTAGGGGGTAACTTCGGCCGAAGGCCGAGGTTACCCCCCCCTAGCCTTTTTCCGGCCAGGTGAATCAAAACAGAAAGTACAAAAGAACAATGTTGCCACCTATTGAAGTCCTGGTGTGTGCCCTGCACACACCAGGACTCTTTTCCCACCTTTTTCCGAGGGTACCCTTGGCCTTCGGCCAAGGGTACCCTCGGAAAAAGGCTGGGGGGGTAACCACGGCCGAAAGCCAGGGGGGGTAACCCCCCTACCCCCTCCTATGCTCAACCCTGACGAGTTTCCCAAATCTGGACCTAATGCACCATATTCTGAACAATCATCTGCTCAGTGTCAGCACCTTATGATGTGGATGAATCATCTCATGTGTGACGTCCTGGAAACGTCATGCAGTAAATTTTCGGGTGAGATTTTATGCAATGTGGATATAATGTAAAAAAGAGCCACAATTTTATTGACGTAATGTATTGTATGCCAGGTTTCTGGTTACAGTCACTTGATTCTCCGAGTTTTAATCATTATTGAAGCATGAGAGATGGTGAAGTCTAGTCTTGCATGAAAATCCTCTAAAAAGTTTACTTCTGCACCGAGAGCGACGGGAATGAAATCCGGCTCCATCCCATCACTCCTTTTTTTCTTTCGTTTTACATGCATGGGTCTATAACTTGAGCTGTGAAGACCACAATATGTCTTGCTGCTTGAACTGTGCATTCATTGGTCAAAAGTTAAAGCCCTTCTCGAATATTGAAAATCAGCTGTAACTTGGGGCCCAGTAAGATTGATGCTACTAACCTGAGGTGATGGCTCCATGAAGGTGGCAATTTTCACTTTCTTCACTCTCCCGTTATTATCTATTTCAGGAACCACCCAGGTCTTGTGATGAGTGTGGCCGTGCCTTTATACGACAAGATTGCCTGATGCGTCATCTTCGTAAACGCCACAGGGACACATTGGAAGAGATACTGGCCGAGGCAGAGAGGAACAAGCTTCAGCACCAGCTTTTGTTGTCATCAACTGGAACGGGGGATGTCCTGGGAAGTTTAGACGACAATGGAGACATTGCCAGAAATGCAGCTGATATCGACAGCAGATCTGAGAGCTGTGGAAGTGAGGTCATTCTACCAGACTTCATGAATAGGAAGGAGAAGTCTGCTGATGACAGAGTTGCTTCGACGACCAATTTGGCAACAAATTTGAAGGAGTTATTGGCCTTGCTGGTGGATGAGGCAACTCTGAAAGCATTCGGATGGCCAAACACACCGGTCGATGAACTGCTTGAATGTGTCATCAAAAGATGTGGTCACCAACCGATTACCAACAATCTTCCCCAGTGGCAGAATGCCAGCTTGACAACACGGCTGCGTGAGAATGCTAAGCTCTTGTTTACTGTTGTCATAGATGATAATTCAGTGAAAACACTGCTGAACAACCAGTCTGTTGAAGAAGTTATCTTACACGTCCTACAGTTGGCAAAATCGTGAGTACAAGATTTTGTTCGTGCGGGGGGAGGGGGGTATTTTTAGGTTTCCAATGGCAGTGTTATGCATTGTGACTGCACTCAGTGAAAGTTATATGTGTGCTTTGCCAGAAAAGCAATTTTGCTCTGTTTGTTCTGCTTTTTGACTGATTTGGTGGAAAGTTCCATATTTCACTACATTGGTACTTTTACATTCTTCGGTATTGATGTCGTTCAATGCATTCTGTATGAAAGAAAGAAAACAAAAAGATGAATTAATGATCATAGTGCTTTTGTGAAAATTGTAGTTTGCCTCATTGCACTGAGTGAGCTGCTTTCTTTATCATGATCGTTTTAGTAAAATTATTGTACACAAATTTGTAAGCAGAAATTGTTTTTCTGTGCATTGTTTTCATCTTTTTGATGTTTGTCATTGCACGTTCAGTATGCCTGTTATCATTCTCTGCTGTTTCTTTTCAATCCCGTTGTGTGCTTGTAAACTCTGGATGACAATGTACATTTTTGGGGATTTTCTCGTTGCCAGACTCGATCTCAAGTTTGAATGATGTCTCTGCTCTTTCCTTTTCCTGAACTGGCACTGGGATGGGGACTTTGAGAGGACAGACTGTTGTTGCATCCTATGGCCTGCCTGCCAACCAGCCTGCCAGTTTCACATTTGTATCCAATTCTTACATGGATATTGAGCGATATCCAACCAGAGAGCTGGCTTTGTCAACGGAGAGCGGGATGCCTCCTAAACTCAGCTCCGCTGCCTTCAAATGGAGACTAAATCGTCATGTGAGTTTTCTTTTGCTACTTCAAGGTCTCCAAGTTTCCACCCGCCCCTAGTGGTGATCTCTTGTTCTTTTGAAATGCTTCGATCATTCGTTAACTCTGAAGCATCCATTGGAGACAAAAAAAAAAGAAAAAGATAAAAAAAAACAGAAAACACTGAAGTGCATGTTCATCTCCAGTAAAAATAGATTCCACACACTGAAGTTGTGTCATTGGCAGAGATACGTAAAATCGCTCGTAGCGACAAAGCAAACTCTGTCATTCATTGGAATTTCGAAGAGGGGACAAGACAGTTTTGTTGTTGGCGGTGTGCAGTCTCGTTTTAAGCTCGCGAAAAAATGCGAAATTCGTCCTTTGCGGCGAAATCGCGAAAAATTCGCGACAAATGCTGTTTGGAGCGAAATCAAGCGAAATTTGGCGATCGATTGAAAAAAAATCAAAAAAATCGTGGGTGGCGAAAAAATTGTGTTTTTGAGCCCTGGAAATGGAAAGTGCAAGAAAGAAAAGTGATTATCGCTTGGGTGGTCTTCAATTGATGTCAATATTTTGTTTTTGAATGAACAAAATGCGCCTCGTTTGCGCCAAAATGCGCCTCGCCCCCACCAGCACCGCACTTTTTCAAACATCTGGCGGAAGCCAAAGAAAGAAAACACAGGAGTGAATGACCTTCCATTTGAAGGCACCATGGGCAGTGCGTGCGTGTTGAACAAAAACTGGACGTTGAGAAACGTGGGTGGCCTGAAAAGAAAAAATGATCTGGAACTTGTCAATATATGCGCAGAGGGGGGGGAGGGGAGGGGAGGGGAGGGAAAGGTGTGCATGAGCCAAGCATGGGCACTTCCCATCAAAAGCGGCTCGAATTGAATTCTTTTTCATGCCATTGGAGTGGATTCCAGCTGAGCGGTGCCAATTTTTAATTTGTCTGGTTGCTCTAAAGGACCGTACAGTGTGATTAAAATTTGCTAAAGACAAGTGACCATCATGTGCGTCGATCAAAGCGAAAAATTCTGGGCACTTTTTCTTTGGATGATTTCCAAAAGTTTGTTGTGGCCATTTATTGTCCTGGTGAGGCACACAGCCAATCCTGTTCTTCAGGGATTTTGGCAGTTTTTAAAAATAATTTCACGGAGTTTCCAACTTTTTGGAAACCCTGTATGTGTCCTCAAAACAGAAAGAAACAAAAAGAAAAGAAGAAAAACACTTTTGACACAAGCGCCACCGGTGGTCCACGCATATTTGCTTTCCACCCTCTGTGTTGTACTTGTTGTGAACTATACTCCGTTGCGCACAAGGAAGGAATCAAACCAAAAATCGAAAAAGAAATGCAGTTAGTCAAATTTGCTTGAAATGTTTAAAAATTGCGCAAACTGTTTGAAACTTAATTACCAGGGAGGCGTAAAATATGCGCAAAAATGAAAATTTCACACAGGAGAATAAAAATTCAGAAAAACCCCGAAGTGCAAAATTTACATGAAACATCGCAAAATCTGCACGACTTCTGAAATAAAAGTGTTGCAATTCCAGATTTGCAGAGACTTTCCAAGAAAACACCACGCAAATAGTGCATTTGTTTCAAAATGGAAAAATTGATCTTCGCGTTTCCTTTCCAACTGCAAGCAACAAAACCTCACTTTTACTGACACGGAGTTTAGCACAGATTTTACAAACAAGCACATTTCTGGCGACTGCAATTTGTTGACATGCACCTGAGCGCGAGTGGCTCCTGCCTTTGTCAGAAGTGGACCAACGGCCGCTCTGTTGGTCCACTTCCAGATGTTTTCTGCTGAGTCAATAATTATTGGCCCACTGATTCTGAGCAGATTTATGATGTCGGAACAACAAAACAGTTGCTGTCTCCTTGCAGACGAAAAAAGAAAGAAAAGCAACAAATGGATGCATTTTCCCAACAGCAGAAAAGGAGTAGCACAGAATCAGAAATGAAAATTATTAACACCAATGTGTCCATGAAATTGACTTCTGAGCAAAAGATGAATGCGACAATGAGCAACAGGAAAGGCCAGACCTAATGTATGTAAACTTGTCCCTTTTTTTTTTGAGATGGTGGCGCTAATCTGGCGGCCAAAGAGTGAACCACATTTCAGAAGTCGATTTTTTCTTTTGTCTCCTCAAATCCATGATAATAAGAAGACGCCTTGGCAGCAAAAATTATTCTTTGTGTTGTTCACAAAGGCCAAGCATCAATTTATAATTGATTGTCAAGTTGGGTGTTCAGAAAATCGTCTTCCACCAGCCCTGCGCTGTTTGATGAAAATAAACTGTGCGCACTTCACAATGAGTTTCAAAACAAAAGCCTTTGGCAACCTGCCCCCTCCCCTCCATTCTCGCAAGTGGGGTTGGTCTTTCTTGACTTGCAGTGTCTTCATCATCATTCTGATGTTTTTCTCGCAAACAGGTCTTGTGATTGCGCAGGTTCTCACATTCTGACAAGAAGTGGGGTCAAAATTTGATTGATCCAGTTTCAGCATTTTTCAAACACCATGTATCAGCAGAGCAAAAATCACAAAAGATGAGGTTCCAAAAGAGATGATGTGATGAAGGGAAATGAAAAATGCAGGATGGCTGGATCCTGCAGTCTTGTCTGCACCATAATTGGTTCTGCCTGACCTCTATTGGGTATGGGCATCATGAAACTGGGTCCAGCGATGGAAAGCGAAATCAGCCAAGCGCCAAAGCGATAAAATGCGAAATTCCAAATTTGGAAAACGAAAAACGCAAAACTATAACGCGATTTTTACGGATCTCTGGTCATTGGACATTTCCTGGCAAGAGCTCGAAAAGGTACGAGTACAATACGATTTTCAACCGACCATCTGCCTGTCTTTTGAACATCCCACCTGAGCATCCAAAACGGTTTGCAACCATTATGTAATTTATTCCAGGCATGGGGTAAAGGTTAATAGAAATGTGCAATGTCCCATGATGACCATGCGGAGAAATGTCATGAAATAAAAGATTTGTTAACGAACCGTCTGGTTTCCTGGAACAAACTTTTATCGTACTTACCTACCACATTTTGCCAGCTGTGTACACTTATCTGTCCATATCTCCAGGTCCGTTTTGTCCTCTTTTTTTCCTTTAATTTCGACCGCTTGCAAGTGACACCAACCTCCAAATTCATTGGTGGAGGAAGAAATGCTTGGGTGGCATTTTTGGATCGGAAATTTGTCATAACTCGCCATTTTTATGTGAAGTTAATTTTCTTGCTTTTATGTTTTTTCTCCTTGCTATGATGCCTTGCTGTGCTGAGGCTGCATATTCATGTCAAATTTTGGGAACGTCTGTCAAAATCATTGTAGCTCTTCTATTGCAGATTATGGGATTCCAGAAGGGAATAACTATTGATTCACTTGAACTTACGCTCACCGAGTTTATCTATCAGCATGATGATCTCTGATCTGAGTGTTAGGAATAATGTGACTCAGCTCAGCCGCGCACTCTACACACCATTAAAATTTCATTGGTGTGGACCAGCACATTGACATAATTCAAATTCAAGTAGTGTCTTTCCTTTAAATTCAACATGGCCAGGTATGTATGGCCATCTGATTTGCACTGCCACAACACAAGAAGCTATTCCTTCCATCCACCCTGAATCCCGCAATGCAAGTGGGAAATGAAAGAGGATCAACCAGCTTCCTTCCTGGACTTAGATAGATAGATAGATAATTTTTAATTTGCTTGGAGATATCTCCGGCGCAAATCACTTCTGTTCCGTCTGTCTGTGTGTTGCTGTTCAGGACAGGACCTTGATGATCCCAGATCATAAACACAATCAGATGTAGCCATACTCACTGCAGGAAGAAGATGTCAAGCTGGCCCAGAGAGCGAAGTTTGGAGGCAACGGGTTGAACCCTAAGATTGCCAGGACCTTGCTCGTCCCGTCGTTGCCCAAGGTGTGGTGTGCAGCACCAATATCGACAAAAAAAGTGAAAGCTATGTGATAAATTTGAACCATTTGATCATTTAATTGGAAACATTTCTACACCAACCTGACATTGGATAGTAATGTTGTTTTTGTCCTCACAAAAAGGGTGGTATATTGGCTAAAAGGGCGGTGCGATGCATCACACCTTGGCTATTTAAAATCTGGGTTACAGGATTGACCAACTTCCATTTCTTGGGACATGGTAACAGATCATCACCCCATTGTGTTGATGGGAGACACAGATCGCACGATATTTTTGGTTTTGAAAATTTGTGGTGCAACACACCAACACAATGGCTATATTAGCCACACAATGGCTAATATTAATGCTGCATCATTGCTCTACGTAATGGCACATCTTCAGCTATTTTTATTCGCCACATTTATTTGCAAACCGTCACAATTCCATTCTCTGCGCACATTGTCATGTGATAAAAAACAAGATTTAACCAGATTGTTTGCATAGATGGCATGAGTTTTTTTCAATCCCATGAATCCTGCTATTGTTGTATGAGACGAGGCTTGGTTTTTTTATTTCATATTATTCTGGAAACTAGTTATTCATCGTCATTATTCATTGCCACACAAAACACGAAAACACAGTCCAACTGAAGCACGTGCACCACGAATGGGTTGAGGTCAGGATGGGTACCATACCATTTATTGTTCGTGAGAGGTGATGGCCTTGTCCATTCGAAGATGAAATGTGTCACAACCAGTTTCATCCACATCTTCACCCGAGGAAACCCTCGTAGGGCAAGGGTAAAAACGGTTGCAATACAATATTTCTGATGAGGATCATCCAATATCCTGGAATGGATGACGACCATCTCTCACCCACCTGCGATGATAAATCCTAGTAAATCTAGAATTGGTAAATCCAGGATCGGTTTACAAATTGGGATCAGTTTGCCACATCAATTTGAATGTCTTTCTGGAGGGTTTTGTCAAGGCGAAACAAAAACTTCAATTTTTTTTCTTTCTCAGGAGACGAAAATCAAAATCTATTTTCAAAGAGCATCTGTTCTCAGTCTTTATCTAACAGCCCACTATTCTTGTCTTAGAAATTCAGTGGTGGAGCCAGAATTTTAACCTTGTCCTTTCTTGGGCCACTTTGTCCCTCTTGTTGTATAGTTGGTGCAGCGCTTTTTAAAAATCGGCTTGAAAAAGGGTAAAACTAAAAAAGGCAAAGAAAACCGAAAATCTGCTCACACCACTTGAAAAATTTGGAGCAGACATTGGTGAAATGTCACTCCATTTGTCAAATATGCAAATGTTAAATATGTCACTGCAATCTCCTACTGTGCCTGCGCAGTCGTGCATAAAATTTCCCTTTATGCAAAGTCCCAGGTCACATAATGAAATTGTGCATGGAAGCTAGTTTTACAAAGTAGTCATGCGCGACATCACCAAATAAAGCACAGAAGTTAGTAATTTTAGGTAGAGTCCCCCCATGAAAAGAAGGCCTATGTGGACCGTATTCGGATTTTTAGTTATCGGTTTGCCGTTGGCCATGAACTTATTTCTTTTTTACACGATTTACTAACTGGTTGTGAGAAGCGTGGTTTGTCAGAATTTCCAACACTCCCTTTCCATATCCAGGACCAAGAAGTATTCTTATTTTGAGGGCGTAAACTATTTTCTTTCTTCTTTCTCGTTCCTGTTGTGTTTCTTTTCTTTTGGATTTTTTCTCTTCGATGAATGAATGAATGAATGTATTCTTAAAAACATGACGATTGATATTGATATTGCTTTGTTTGTTTTGAATGATGCCCACCAATTTATAAAACACACAAAATTGCTTTTTTTTTATCATCGCATGATGTGAGTTTTCAAGTTGATTGATTACACTTACAAATCAATGAATGAATGTTTTTATTCCTAGATTTCAATCTTTCATGTAATTCAGTGTGAAAAATGTCATGATGATGATTGTATTCTGAAGCTATTTCTAACTTAACCTTTTTTTGTAATAAATAAACTAGGTTTTCTTGTGATTTAGTTGCAGCTGATGCTTACAGTTATTTGCCCCTCCTTTTTTTATGGCAGGGCTTTCTTTTTTCTTTCAGAAAGTCGTTTGGCACTAATTAATAGGGTTCTGAAGTCAGAGTTCTCTAAAATTTCCTTTTTAAGAAAACTCTCGACTTGTCACTAAAACTCGAACTTGAGAAGGTCCTCAAATATTATTTGAAAACGTTCTCAAATCGGCAATTTGAGTGACATGACATTTTTGCATGGCTGAGAGTGCACGAGTTGGTTGTCATAGTCTTTTTCTACAACAAACAGCATTTTATGGCAATCAACACTGCTTTCAGATGGGATTAAATGAGGTTGTTTGTGGGCTTATTGAGAACTCTCTGAAGTTAAGGGGGGGGAAAACCTTCGGATAGTCGAAAAATGGCTAAAAATGATATTTTTGGATTTTTAGGTGTGTTTATGCACGAAAATCTGCTGATTCCAGTGGTGCAAACAGTTTTTTTAAATTCCATATAGTTTAGAAGTTACGGACCGAAATGCGAAGGCATCTCAATGCATTTTTACGCTATTTCGTTCATCAATCTTCAATTTACTCGGAACTAAGATTTTTCATGTTCGGCAAACTTTTGAATGCTATATCTCAGCTTGGGAACAGCACAGAAGGTTAAAAATTTGCATACTTATGTAAAAAAGTGTCCTAAATTGGGTGGAATGGTCAAAATCAGACTATCATATGGTATTTTCATGATACAAGTGCATTTTGAAATTATGGCAGTAAAAATTTACCGCTTTTTGACGCGATAAGGATTAATTGAATTCGGAAGCAAAAATGAAGTTAGGCAGGAGGATGCTGACCTTTCTACCCAAATTCTGGCTCCATTTGGATCACTTTGGCGCAAACTAGAGGTGTCTAGCTCCAATGGTTTAGGCGCTGCAGCGATCAAAAGTTTAGTCTACTTTTTGCGTATAAACTGGCTACAGCTGGCAAACCAGTAACACTAGGGGTGTGAAAGTTTGCACAGATCTTAGTTAAAGTGACCTGAAAATGTGTGCAAAGTTTGAACCAAATCGGTTGAAAAATAAAAAAAGTTTGCGCGAAGGTTTCCCCCCCCCTTAAGAGACTTTCTGTTGTCAGCCGAGACTCCTCTCATGACTTCTCTCAACTCGGGCCTCAATTCATCTCAGCTCTGCAGCTCTGCCCCACGTTATACAGGAGGTGCGTAAACCACTAGATTTGGGACACCCTACACTGAGTTGATTTTTTGGTAGGAGGTCAAGTATCAAAGCCAGTCGATCACTCAAAACAATCTACACAGAGAGAAGACTCCCGCGAAATGCCAAGACTCCCACGAAGATCGAAGACTCCCACAAAGAGCGAAGACTCCCACGATGTGCGAAGACCCCCACGAAGAGCGAAGACTCTCACGAAGAGCAAAGACTCCCACGAAGAGTGAAAACTCCCACGAAGAGCTAAGATTCCCACGAAGAGCTAAGACTACCACAAAGAGTGAAGACTCCCACGAAGAGCAAAGACTCCCACGAAGAGTGAAGACTCCCACGAAGAGCGAAGACTCCCACGAAGAGCGAACACTCCCACGAAGAGCGAACACTCCCACGAAGAGCGAACACTCCACGAAGAGTGAACACTCCCATGAAGAGCGAACACTCCCGCGAAGAGCGAGACTCCCATGAAGAGCAAAAATTCCCACGAAGTGCGAAGACTCCCATGAAGAGTGAAGACTCCCACGAAGAGCGAAGATTCCCACGAAGAGCGAACAGTCCCATGAAGAGCGAACAGTCCCGCGTAGAGCGAACACTCCCATGAAGAGCGAACACTCCCACGAAGAGCGAAGACTCCCACGAAGACCGAAAACGCCCATGAAGAGTGAAAACTCCCACGAAGGGTGAAGACTCCCACGAAGAGCGAATACATCCATGAAGAGCAAAAACTCCCACGAAGAGCGAAAAATCCAGCGAAGTGCGAAGACTCCCACGAAGAGCGAAGACTCCCATGAAGAGCGAAGACTCCCACGAAGGGTGAAGACTCCCACGAAGAGCGAAGATTCCCACGAAGAGCAAAGACTCCTACAAAGGGTGAAGACTCCCACGAAGAGCGAAGACTCCTGTGAAGAGCAATAACACCCACGAAGTGCGAAGACTCCCATGAAGAGCGAAGACTTCCACTAAGTGCGAAGACTTCCATGAGGAGTGAAGACGACCACGAAGAGCGAACACTCCCATGAAGAGCGAATACTCCCATGAAGAGCAAAGACTCCCACGAAGAGTAAAGACTCTGACGAAGAGCGAAGACTCCCATGAAGAGCGAACACTCCCACGAAGGGTGAAGACTCCCATGAAGAGCGAAGACTCCCACGAAGAGCAAAGACTCCCATGAAGGGTGAATACTCCCGCGAAGACTCCTATGAAGAGCGAAAACTCCCACGAAGTGAGAAGACTCCCATGAAGAGCGAAGACTTCCACGAAGAGTGAAGACTCTCACAAAGAGCGAAGACTCCCACGAAGAGCAAAGACTCCCACGATGAGCGAACACTCCCATGAAGGGCGAATACTCCCGTGAAGAGCAAAGACTCCCACGAAGAGTGAACACTCATGAAGAGTGAACATTCCCACGAAGAGCGAAGACTCCCACGAATGGTGAAGACTCCCACGAAGAGCGAAGACTCACATGAAGAGCGAAAACTCCCACCAAGTGCGACGACTCCCGTGAAGAGCGAAGACTTCCATGAAGAGTGAAGACTCTGACGAAGAGCGAAGACTTCCATGAAGAGCGAACACTCCCACGAAGGGTGAAGACTCCTATGTAGAGCGAAAACTCCCACGAAATGTGAAGACTCCCATGAAGAGCGAAGACTCCGATGAAAAGCGAAGACTCCCACGAAGAGCAAAAACTCCCACGAAGGGTGAAGACTCTCTCGAAGACTCCTATGAAGGGTGAAAACTCCCACGAAGTGCGAAGACTCCCACAAAGAGCGAAGACTTCCACGAAGTGCGAAGACTCCCGTGAAGAGCGAAGACTCCCGTGAAGAGCGAAGACTTCCGCGAAGTGCGAAGACTCTCACGAAGAGTGAAGACTCCCACGAAGAGCTGAGACTCCCATGAAGAGCAAATACTCCCACGAAGAGCGAAGACTCCCACTCAGGGTGAACACTCCCACGAAGAGCGAAGACTCCCACTCAGGGTGAACACTCCCACGAAGAGCGAAGACTCCCACTCAGGGTGAACACTCCCACGAAGAGCGAGGACTCCCATGAAGAGCAAAAACTCCCACGAAGTGCGAAGACTCACATGAAGAGCGAAGACTTCCACGAAGGGCGAAAACTCCCACGAAGACTTCCACCCATGTTTTCTTGCATTCATTTTTGTGGGTGAAGGAGGGGCATCCCGAACTGGGTTCTAAGGGACTGATCAACCCTCGTGGTGTCCTCTTTGCTTTGTTGTATCTTTCTTTTTCTTATTTATTTATGTTTGTTTGCTTTTTCTTCTGGCTGCACCTCAGGCGCATGCCTGGCTTACTCACGAGAGTTAGGGCAGTCAGGCTAACCGAACCGAATTCTGCCTTTGTTCCCTTTTCTTTTCGAGAGCAGGGGCATCATTTCGAGGTGGAGGCAGACATTGCCGGTCCCCCTGCCCAGAAATGCCCTCAGCAGCTCGCTCGTCCCCCTGGCATGTGTTTTTAGCTTGCCCTGGTGGGGTATTTAGCCTCTAGAGCACGAGTAATGCACCCAAAATGGAACACTAAATTTCAAAATTTCTGCTGCTTCATTGTGCTCCATCTTGGGGCTACCACAGGAATCTCGCTGGTGATCTGCAACAGGTCCAGATTATTGGGGGGCTGCGACCCCAGACCCCCCGACTGGGCTGTGCCTGGACCCTTCCCTAAAAATGCTCCCATACGAAGATTTTAAGAAGAAAGAGGCCTGTCGGTGAAATTGGCCTTTTGTCTCCTTCTCTCAGAGAAAACTCAAAACATAAACCAAACACATTTATGCTCCGTTTGTGCTCAGAAATGTGCTCTAATTTGGGAGCATGTTCGTAGTGAACGTCACCGGGCTGTTGCTATTTTTGGGGGAAGGAAAACCATCAGTGTAAGCCAATAGAAGATGTCACATGGTCAAATTGTGTAAAATATACTTGTAGGCACAAACACAACAGAAATTCATGATGAAATTCCAATTTGATATGAAGTGCATCCAAATTGACGTCTGTGAAAGCGATTTCATTAAATGTAGGCAGAAACATCTTGGAGGGATTATGTCAAAGAGGCATTTCAGTTTGCAAAAATGGAGAAGTCCTCGTGGCAGAGCATCAGTCGACCTACCATTCGTAAGGTCGTGTGTTTGAGACTGGGCTGAATTGTTTTTTCTTCAAAACAGAGTCGTTGCCAACTCTTTGGTAACTTTGAACTTCAAAACCCGAAAGTGAATGTCACAAAAATTGGAAATTGTTTAGCCTCTAACATATTAATGGTATTTCTGACAATGGTTGGCCACTACATTGATCAGTTGTTGTTGGGCATTGCACCTGTAGGATGACAGTGGACTGCTTTTCTTTTTCTTATTTTGTTTGCAAGGAGGGTTGGTTAGTTAGGTTCAGAAAGATTGACTGGTATTGAAGATTTCCACCTCATCCAGGGACATCTCAGTACAAATGAGGAAACTCATCACATCAAAGAAAAGAAGAAACCCAAAATAAAAGCCCTTCGTCAGCAGTTCATTGTTTCTTGTATTCAGATGGGTAGTTTTAAATAGGAACTGTCTTCCATACTGATCTTTATTGGAAACACAAGGACAATCAGCCAGTATTTAGCACTAAAACTGAGACTAGAAAACTCACTATTGTTAAACTTTACTCTGATTGGCTACTTCTTTTTTTCGCTTTTGAAACCACATTTACAAGCATCATTGTGGTGATGCTAGAGAAACACATTCGGAATTCTTATAATGTTTTTTTTTCTGAGTGAGAAACAGAACCCACCAGCTAAGAAAGCAAACAAATATTCAAGGGTCTCAGTGCAGAAGCACTGTAATGGTTGGTTTACTGCAGTGCCCGATTTGTTGAAAGTTAACGGGGGGGGGGGGGTTAACCTCAATTTTTAGGGCAAAATACCCATATTTATGCATAAAATACCTCAATTTGGTGAAATATTCAACTGGGAGGGTAATACCCTCATAACCCCTGCAAATCGCACCCTGGTTAACTGATGACGGTGTGTTTATCTTCGTTTCTGCCACAAATAAATCGAGACAGATATTTCATGGTTTCTACCAACCTCCAATGCTCGGGGATTTTTGATAGCCCTGGAGAATCTGGAAATCTCTGGGATTTTTCGAAAACAACTGGCTGTGTGAATAGTTGAACCAGAATCTTCGGATTTCCATTTAACTTGAAACATGCCTTTCACTGTGGAGGCAGACCAGACTGATCCTCCAATAATTGGCATTGGCTTACGCAGAGTGGACCTTTGCAGAGTTTACCGCGTTTTCTCATGGAACGCTCATGGCTACCAGGCCTGCAGTGCAGGGTCATTTTTTCAGTTACATAATTCAACTTACCCTCATTCGAAGCATACAGAGCCAAGTCTACATCACTCTTTTGTAAGCAGAGAATTGTGAGTCCGAAGCATACCTGCTAAAGAAGGAAAACCCTCAACAGCTCTCCATTTTCTAAAACACCGAGGTTTAAGACATCAAGAAGTTGCTTGCAGGGTGAGGTCAATTTCGTTCATTGGAAAAGCAAAAAGCGTTTGCAGGCGATCTGATAAATCATGCTTCTCATCAGCAAACTAATAAATTTCTGAACGAAGGCTCCTTTGTTCGCTTATGCCTGAATCTTTATTTTTGCATCTTCACCCCAGGGGAAAAACATGATGTTAGATGCTTTTTATGAGGTGGTTGTAGTGTTGGATCCAAAGAGTGTGCAAAATTTGGACAAAATAGGTAAAAAAAGAAAAAAGTTTGCCTAAACCAGGTTCCCCCGTTCAGACAATGGTTAACAACAGAAGGAATTGGTAATAGAACGAAGATGAAGAAGAAAACTTCTCGCGCATTTTTTGAAGTTCAAATCAATCTCCTACACAAATTTTGGACACACATTTTGAACAACATCTTTTATGATGCCCACCTGCCCACCGGTTGACATGAAATAATTAAGCACCTGTCAGCATCTAAAGGTGGATTTGCAGAAATTATTAAAATTTCAATCAGCAGTGAAAAAGGTCTCCGTAAAGTGCCGTTAGATGCACATGAAAGCTGGCGAAACATGTTCAACTGAGGAATACAGCCATTAACTCCTCTTGTGTCCCAGAATGCCTGCTCATCAAACAGTCGAAGTTTGGGAGTCTTTGTCACTTGGTTCCAACACTTGGAAGGCAGCAGACAGGTTCAACAAAACATGGTCGTGCTTTTTAGTTGCATTTGGTGGTGTGAGATGCACATGAGATGTTCGTATGCTGGGATGCAGAAGGGGCCATTGAATAGCCTGGATGGAAGCAGGGTGCTGCCAAAATCCGATAATGTACCCTCTGCAAACGACAGTGAAGGGCGGTATGCATCGTTTGTAAATCCATGGCACAATCCCGAAGGAAGGGAGGATGCTTTGTCAAAAAAAGTGAAAGAAATATTGGAAACGAACCTCTTTTGATTGTCTTTCTGTTCAAACAAATTCCCCTCAGTGCGGAATGGAATACAGCTTGGAGAATGTTGGGGCATATCTTTCGACATACAAATTTCTATAAAGCCATCAATGTGGAGACAGTGAAAATGGGTCCCTGAAAATTTCACAGAACTGAGCATAAAAGGTCGCAAAACCAACATTCAACAGTGGGCAGAGCAGATTTAACTTGCAAGTTGTGATAACGAAAAGGTATGCAAGTGGATTGCAAGTAACATGTTGTGCAAGTGGTAAGACACATGCAACAGCCACACAAGCAATAAACCTTTGAAAATGTTTTACTTTTGGGTAGGGCATGAAGAAGACTGTAGTGAGCTTTGTTGTGATTTTGGAAAAAACAAAATGACAAATCAGAATCACCTCACCTGCAGACAGACTGTGGACATTTAGGCATTGATACTCTGCCTGTTTTTTGGCGGCAAAATTGGTGTTTATAACTGCTGCTGTTGCATCTTAAAATGTGGAAAAAATTTGTATCAACGACCTTTGAACTGAAGACTTTAAACAGCTGATCGTTTCAGAAACCTGAATGAACCTTAAAAATTGTGGGATTCGATCGAATAAAATAAAATCAAATCAAACTACGAGTATGAATGTGTTATAAATTTTGAATGTTTGCCCCGGTGATTTGTTTTGAGGGGCATCATGGCAATTCTTCATTCTTCCGTTTTTTAGACTATTTGCTTTATCAGGTCAATCTGATGCAATTGTACCTTTATAAAAATTCTCTCATCATTTAGCACTTTCAAGGTTGCATAATGAAGCAAGATGGTCAAAGGTTGTCGCGGTTGCCCCTTGGCGCCTGCTAACTCAGTTTTCCAGGTTTCTTAGGCAGAGATCTTAGCACTGCGATCAGTGTGGTCAACACAAGATTTTCAAATTAAACTTGAGGCTTTTGTTTTACCATTAATTTTCTACTCATTGTACGGGGGTTAGGTTTAACTCTGCGTACTGAAAGGGTGAACAGGGAAATGGATGGGACAGAGTATCGCTCACATACCGAATTGTGGGAGAACACAAATTGACCTTTTTCATAAATTATGGCTCCCATGTGTATCGTGAGTTTAGGCAAACGATCCGATCAATTGGATATCACAAGACTCTTGCATGATATTCTTGGCGAAAATCTGGACCACTGATCTAAATGTACTGGTAACTAAAGCACCCGCATTTTCCTGAACTGTACCACCCTGAAATGTACCACCCCATACCAAAGGAAAAATATTGAATCCTTCAGTAACGGTGGAAAATGAGAGACACCACCATAGCTATTTCCAAACGGCAGGAGTTTAGGTTGCAGGTATTCTGTGTTGCATGTGCCATTGAAATGTTTGAATCATTTTGCCTCTTTTAAAAAATCCTTGCTTTTTTCTTCAGAGTATGAAAAACATAAAATTGAAGCGTTTGTAAACAGGGCAGCAGAAGGCTGATGATAAAGGTGTCCTTTGGTACAAATGTCAACCAGAGATCGATTTATAAGTCAGCCAAAATTAGCTAAAATCGCATGTACAGTAACCAAACAATGAGCCAGTTCTCATTAATTCGGAAACACCCCTCATAAGTGTGTTTACGTGTATTGGGCAATCGTTTCGCTGGTGGCCTACCGTTTCGCTGGTGCATAGAATAGAATGGATGATGCCTTTAAAGCATCGGTGCTTCCGTCAAGTATCCAGGCTTGTTTCACACTGCCTCCCACTGACTGATCATCAGGGGGTGGATCAGTGGGAGTGCTGCCACCACCTGCAAGCATATCCGGACCAGCAGTGTGACCAACAAGCCTGCATATTTGACGGAAACACCAATGCTTTAAAGGCATCATCCGTTCATACCACGGTAGGTCGCCGGAACGACCTATATTGAGAGTTGGGTCTGCCCACTTACTCAACGGACGACGCGATGTCTCCTTGTGAAGTGGAGTAGTCAAGTTGGTAAGTCAAAAGTTGCTGGTTTTTGGTCTGGTTGACAATAACATCATGTGATATGAGCCCATGCAGGCAATCTGCATGGGATCATATCACATAGAGCTTCGGTCCGGATTGGCTTGTAGGTGGTGGCAGCACTCCCACTGATCCACCCCCTGATGATCAGTCAGTGGGAGGCAGTGTGAAACAAGCCTGGATATTTGACGAAAGCACCGATGCTTTAAAGGCATCATCCGTTCATACCCCGGTAGGTCACCTAATTGACCTGCAATTGGGTCTGCCCACTCACTCAATGGACGACGTGGTGTCTCCGTGTGAAGTGGAGTAGTCAACCTAATCTACCCCAACCTAACATGAGCTAACCTAACCGAACAACCGCCACATAAACGGTTGGCCACCAGCGAAGCGATAGCAATTTCATTGGATCGCTTGGGACAGATAATCATTTACAGCAATGTGCAAGCACCACTTTTGCACGAAGGAGTGAAACTTGACTTTCCTAACCGCCAAAGTAGATTAACGAACGGACGTATGATGAACGCTTGAACGGTTCGAAAAATATTCAGCGAACTTTACATTTTGACTGTCAGCAGGAGAAATAATGTGCTCCAAGACGAAATTACATTATGACGAATGGATGAACACGACTTGATTATAAAAGACTTGATAAATGATAACTGGAACAACTGATCTCAACGGCAGAAAGATGCAGATTGAATGCAGCAGAGTGAGACTGAAGAGAGGCATTTTGAGAAAGTGCCTGGAGAAAAGCCACATTGCACCACAGTACATAGCAACCAAAGTTTTCAGCCAATCAGAGTTTGCCAGGTTACATTGGAAATTGCATTTCACTCACAGAAAGTGGGATGGTCTGAATTTGTTGTGGCCAGACACCCAACCACAAATTGCACAATCCCAAAATATCAGCACCACAAAAGGCAATGCTGGAGAACCTGCCAGGGCCTGTTTTCAGCTTTCTTTTCAGCAACCAACATGGATGTATGCAACCAACATGGATGGTATGATGTTATTTTAAATGACAGGAAATGCAAGAATTCTGCTCTAAATAATTTCGGCCAAATAGGAATTATTTAGAGGAATAGTTTGGTGTGGACCTTGACAATCTCTGCGTTCAATGATTTGGTGTTGGCTGGATTTGGCTGGAATTGGTGTTGTTGCTGCTAGAGGGAGGCACGAATAAAGACCGTTTTTGCATCAGATTGCAAGAAGAGAAGGAAAACATTTGCATCCCCAGTAATTTTTGCGGATTTTTCCAAGTTCTCGATGTTTGCTCCAGTGTTTCTTTCTTTCAGCAAAAGCTGAATGCAAGCAAGGCCGAGTGTGAATGAATGAAAGATGAAATGGGACCTTGCATTTTTCATGAACAAAACCTAACTGGGCTTTCTTGGTTGGAACAATCCAGGGGCGTATGTCATTTCAGGCTTTTGCTGGTGGGAACATCCTCAGAGAAGGATTTAGGCGCATCCCAGTCGTGGGTCTGTGGCATGGAAAGGAGTCATCCAGAAAAAATAATTGTGTTCTGGACTCCTGTTCGAATTTTTGAAGCGGTCGGATTTTGAAAACAAAGTATTTTCAAACATCATGCTGGTTATTCCAGTGGAGTCATTTTGTGGGCCAGGTGGACGACTGTTCCCTGTCGAGAAATGCCACCAAAGGCTTGCCTTCGCTTCTGGCATGTGTCTTTGGTTCGGCCTGGTGGTGGGAAATTTGGCCTCCAGAACACGAATGATGTGCACAAAATGAAACCGAATTTCAAAATTTCTTCACTGGCCCTCGCCGCATGGTGTCTGGCTGCCCCTTCGAACCCTGCTTGGGCTGATTGGGTACTGTTTCCTTTTTTAACAAAATCCGGCCGCTTTAAATAGCTCGAACCAGAGCTTTTGTGAGTGTGCATAGACTTGGAGGCATTAACATAAAACGGACTGAAAGAATGTGTAAAATGCTTTAATTTTAATTGAAATTGTTTTTTGCCCCCGGAAAAGGAGCCTATTCTTGTATCTCTTTGGAACCAAACGCTTTATAGGCACCGCATGACCTTCTCCAAAAGTCACCACACGTCATTGGGCCTCTCCAAAAGTCACCGCACGTCATTGGGCCAAAGTGGTACCAAAAGCACAAAGCTGACCATGAAATTATTGGAAGCCCTTTTATACATGGTGCAGCATAAAAAAACACCCCTTCACAATGGTGTTTTTTATCATTTGACATCTTAGAAACATTTGGGGCTTTGTCAAAGACGATTATTCTGTTGTTAATTGAAACATGTTGAAGCATAATTGAAACAGGGCGGGAATAAAGGGGGTTGCAATACAAGAACACAATTGAATTGCATGAACGTTAGGCATGCATCACGTACGAGTAAGCACCATGCTGAAAAAATGCAGTTTCTGGTCTTTGAATACATAAGAGTTTTCTTATGCATGCCCTTTTCTGCAAAATTTGTTCAGTGTGTTTTCTGATATTGCCCATGTATTTTCTGTGCAGTTTTGTTCAACTTTCCTGCCATCTGACTTAATGAGTCGTTCTTGGAGATAGCAGGAAAAAACTCAATAGAAGTGATAGAAACAACTGCAAAAGGCACTACCAGATGGAGCGTCGAAATCGTGATCAACCACCGCCTGAATCCACCAGTGGTGCCTCGAAGTTGGGCATAGCTGTTTTGACTGGCGTTGCGGCAGCTGGTATCATTGGAGCAGCATATTATCTCTTTGGTCAACCGAGCTTGGAGGAGACCCTTGAGAGGAAGACTGTATCCTATCGGTATACGAATGAAATGGTTGGAAATTAATTTTGCAGAATGAGCATGCTTTTTTATCTACATTCCAGCAGCATTCCAATAGGTGGCATTGTTTTTTTCTTCACTGAAATGTGAAGTGCATGACAGAATATCAGAATTTGTGTTTCGAGTCTGATCAAATGGATGCAATTTACTCCTCAAAAATTCAAAGGCATTGACTTACAATTCTCTTTTTCACTGGAAAAGCTACAGTGCAGTGGTTTCGTTGCACCACTCAGTTCTCAAACTTTTCCTCTTGAATACTGACATATCAAATGATGTTCGCCATATAACTAGAAAGAGTGAAAAACTAGAAAATTTTCTGTGCCAAATAAATACGTAAATCCAAAGGAGAACTCACTTTTCTCAAAACATTCATGGGGTTCTGCAGAAGTCGTGTGAAATGGGTTGAAAAGTTCAAATCTATGGGGAAAACTGGAATAAGTGTGGAAGGGTCGGGAGAAAGCTGCCGGAAAACTGGAATAAGTGTGGAAGGCTCAGGAAAAAGCTGCCGGAAAGCTGGAATAAGTGTGGAAGGCTCAGGAAAGACTGAAATATGTGCCAAACGAAGGGCAGTGTAACTGTAATGGCTGGGTTTCAGATCAAAGTGAAGCTCAATGCAACACTATCTGATGGCTGCGTTTCAGATCAAAATTAAAGCTTTTTGTTGCCATATCGGACCCATGATGGCTGGGTTTCAGAGTTTATTGTAGCTCTTATCGGATTCCACCATGGTTCAG
>JASGXE010006668.1:0-19138 GCA_030068105.1 Sinentomon sp. SZTP_YWyxl | reverse complement strand
CCCGAACCAAAATTTTTATAAAGCTTCGTTAGTAGTGTTTACTGCTGAGAAAACCGCATTCCAGAAGGGGCAGGTGGGGGCCTGCCCCTTCTGAAATTTCGGTTGAAATTTCGGTTTTCTCAGCGCCCTGCGTGCAGCAGGAACATTGAATTTCGGACAGTAAACAGCACGTAAAACGAGGCATTTTAAAAAAATCTGGTTCGGTGGCAGATTTTAATACAGTTGGGAAGCAGGTTCAGCAGTAACGCTGAAATTCGGCCAGTGAACTGCTCTGACGTAGCACCTAAAGATGTTGTGTAATCGTGAAATTTCTAATAAATTGAGAGCATATCGACAATATAATCACTAATTCGTGATAAAAACCGCCAGAAATTTTTGGTTCGGGCGCGGTCGTCGGTGGGCGAAAGTTCACGCACATTGTTGAAGACCCTTCCACCCGATTCCACTGCTCATTTCAAATGAAAGCAAGCGCTTCAAAAAGAACCATCTTTCTTCAGTTATACCATGTACAGTTCCAATCAAAAGTCCTCGAACTTAAGAGAAATTTTATTGGTTTAATTTTCATGGAATTTGATGGCCAATGCGGGGCCCATCTAATTTCAACGCAGGACTTGATGCAACTGGACAGCCACACACCAGTGTCATGATGATTCCGCTGATTCCAAATAGGCTCCGAGTTAAGAATGAACTCATACGTACGAAGACTTTTGGGAGCGCCTGTACAAAATGGGTTGCATATACGGGATATAAGAACAGCAATTTCAATAGGAGTCTTTAATGCTCCGTGAAATCTTGTAGGGATTTGCGTAATGGCTACATTTGCATTTGGAGCCATGCAGGGATGAGACTCTGAGGACAGTTTCAGTTGACGAAGAACGTAGGAAAAGAGGTCAAAATTTCTTTGAAGGGATCAGTTTAGAGAAAATGATAGCTTCTTGGGAGCTTAAGAAAATCTAGGCTGCAAGTGAGTCTCACCAATAAAGGCATATACTCTTATTCAGTTCCATTAGATTGAAATCCATTACGGGTTGTGCGCGTCGTCCAATGGTCCATGTTCAATGGCACAAATTCAGCCATTAGCCTACCTATTCAGTTATTCCTTTATGCCCTAATAGTTAAAATTCAAGGGTGGTGTGCAGGATGAGGAAAAGGTAATAGGTAGGTGCAATAGCGCCTTCATCTGTTTTCAACGACCCAAGTCCATCGACGCACCAGGAACAACTTCTGTTTGCATATCAAATTGTGTCTGTACCCAGAAAAACTTCTTTCGAATATCTGGGTGTCATACTTCAGGAAAACTTAACTTGGGACGAGCATGAGCTATAAAGCCAGCAAGGCAAAAACAGTGTTTGGTTAGGTTTTTTAAGCACAAACAGCGCCGTTATGTCTCAGCGACCACAAAGCGGCCGGAAGCTGAAATTTCTTTTTTTTTTAACAAAATCGATTGGTTTCCATGACACGGCAATCGATGTTTCCAACTGTTTCATACTCGAGTCAACCTGCCCAATGTAAATGCACGGATTTCTTTAACGAAAGTCAAACTTTTAATCCGCGGATTGTTTTAATTCTCGTCCAATGAAGGACGCTCATATTTCTCTCATTTCCCATAACAAACGACGATTAACATCGTGTCAGCATTCAACAGAGAAGAAGGCCCGAATAAGTTTCTTTCCTCTGTTTTAATTGCCACAAGACATTTACGGAAACTTCTCTCGGATTTTCAATCATCAAAATACTGGAAAATCATTTTTAAAATAACAAGATGGTGACCATGAATACAGGTTTGCCAAAAACAAAGCATTTCCATAAAAACATCCTCAATCGTTGACTTTCCAGGAAATATCGGGAAAAGTGGGTGGAGCTGTACGAATCCCATGACGAAGTCAGATAAAAAGTTCCAATGCGACACTTAACTTCTAAGAATTTGTTGTCGCTCTCCTCAGGTGGAAAATTCCAAAAAATGACGTGATCCTTGGATTTAAGGTCGACGAAGCTCCATAGCTTGACCGTGAATGAAGATTCTTTCCAACATGATGTACAGCAAGTTGTAGGTACCCAACATCCAAAGTCGTGCCCGATATCCGGAGTTGTCCCCAATTTCCGGAGTAGCCAGTGACCGGAGATAGCCCAGTAACCAGAGTGTCAGCATTGCATATGGCTTGTGCGTGTTATATTTTGCACGCTGACACTGCTCACAAGCAGAAACAATTACTTTAGTGTCATGAGACATGCCCCTCCAATAAACAACGGAGCGCAATTTATGCAAAATTTTCTTCCAGGACACATGAGATTGTGCATTTCCTGAATGAAATGACGTCACGAGTTCTTTCACAAATCCTTTTGGTATGAGAATCACCCAACCATATGATTTTGTCCTTATCCAAAAGGATAAGGACACTTTCTGATAGCCGTCAGTACGGATGCAGTACGGACGCAGTACGGACGCAGTAGGGACTCACTACTGACGCAGTACGGGCGCAGTACGGACGCAATACGGACGCAGCACGTACGCATTACGGACGCAGTACGGCCGATGTAAGGACGCAGTACGGACGCAGTACGGACGCAGTACGGACGCAGTACGGACGCAGTACGGACGCAGTACGGACGCACTACGGACTCATTACGGACGCAGTACGGACGCAGTGCGGACGCAGTACGGACGCACTACGGACGCAGTAAGGACGCACTACGGACTCAGTACGGACGCAGTACGGACGCAGTGCAGACGCAGTACGGACGCACCACGGACGCAGTACGGATTCAGTACGGACGCACTACATACGCAGTCCGGACGCAGTATGGACGCAGTCCGGACGCAGTATGGACGCAGTACGGACGCAGTACGGACGCAGTACGGACGCAGTACGGACGCACTACGGTTACAGTACGGACGCAGTACGGACGCAGTGCGGACGCAGTACGGACACACTACGGACGCAGTACGGACGATGTACGGACGCAGTACGGACGCAGTACGGACGCAGTACGGACGCAGTACGGACGCAGTACGGACGCAGTACGGACGCAGTACGGACGCAGTACGGACGCAATACGGACGCACTACGGACGCACTACGGACGCAGTAAGGACGCACTACGGACTCAGTACGGACGCAGTACGGACGCAGTACGGACGCAGTACGGACGCAGTACGGACGCAGTACGGACGCAGTACGGAAGCAGTACGGACGCACTACGGACGCACTACGGACGCACTACGGACGCACTACGGACGCACTACGGACGCACTACGGACGCACAGCGGCCGCACTACGGACGCAGTAAGGACGCACTACGGACTCAGTACGGACGCAGTACGGACGCAGTGCGTACGCAGTACGGACGCACTACGGACGCATCACGGACGCAGTACCGACGCTGTACGGACGCAGTACGGACGCAGTACGGACGCAGTACGGACGCAGTACGGACGCAGTACGGACGCAGTACGGACGCAGTAAGGAAGCAGTACGGACGCAGTACGGACGCAATACGGACGCAGCACGTGCGCATTACGGACGCAGTACGGACGCAGTACCGATGCAGTACGAAAGCAGTACGGACGCAGTACGGACGCAGTACGGACGCAGTACGGACGCAGTACGGACGCAGTACGGACGCAGTACGGACGCAGTACGGACGCAGTACGGACGCAGTAGGGACGCAGTACGGACGCAGTACGGACGCAGTACGGACGCAGTACGGACGCCCTACGGACTCAGTACGGACGCACTACGGACGCACTACGGACGCACTACGGACGCAGTAAGGACGCACTACGGGCTCAGTACGGACGCAGTACGGACGCAGTGCGTACGCAGTACGGACGCACTACGGACGCATCACGGACGCGGTACGGACGCTGTACGGACGCAGTACGGACGCAGTACGGACGCAGTACGGACGCAGTACGGACGCAGTACGGACGCAGTACGGACGCAATACGGACGCACTACGGACGCACTACGGACGCAGTAAGGACGCACTACGGACTCAGTACGGACGCAGTACGGACGCAGTACGGACGCAGTACGGACGCAGTACGGACGCAGTACGGACGCAGTACGGAAGCAGTACGGACGCACTACGGACGCACTACGGACGCACTACGGACGCACTACGGACGCACTACGGACGCACTACGGACGCACTACGGACGCAGTAAGGACGCACTACGGACTCAGTACGGACGCAGTACGGACGCAGTGCGTACGCAGTACGGACGCACTACGGACGCATCACGGACGCGGTACGGACGCTGTACGGACGCAGTACGGACGCAGTACGGACGCAGTACGGACGCAGTACGGACAGAGTACGGACGCAGTACGGACGCAGTAAGGAAGCAGTACGGACGCAGTACGGACGCAATACGGACGCAGCACGTGCGCATTACGGACGCAGTACGGACGCAGTACCGATGCAGTACGAAAGCAGTACGGACGCAGTACGGACGCAGTACGGACGCAGTACGGACGCAGTACGGACGCAGTACGGACGCGCCCCGTGCATTGAAAATCCGATAAAATCTCCTAAGGCCCGTCATTTTCTGAAGACTCGGTATACACTCCTTACCAAAAGTTTTCGATATGGGAGTTCTTTATTAACTCACAAGCGCCATTAAATTAGCCAATAGTACATGGCAGCATGCGATGCAAAACATCGCTACATTCGTGTAAGGCGTGAAGTTGCACCAAGATTTGTTGAAATTAGATGGCCCCTGTATTAACCAGTTTGCGTCATACGTCATGACTGCAGAAGGAGGGGCTTGAGCAAATTTAGTTCCGTTTTGTAACCACCTCACACGTGAAGTTAATCCATCAGCCACCTTGTGCAAAGGTCGGTCTGGTTCACGAAGCATGTCAAAGTTCATTCATCATTGTGAAATTTTCATTTGCGGCCTGACACTCTCAACTAGAACTGAATTTTTTATTTTGGAGCAACCGAATCCACAGAGGGAATGGTGAAATTTTCGATGAGATTCTCTTCCGAAGAGAGAAGACGAGAAAACCATTTGCTGCTGGCTGAATCAGACTGGAAATTTCTTCTTCAGGGAAGGAAAATTACACTGTCGCGAGCGATGTCTTCGCACGCAGGTGTTATTGGTGTACAGGGTGGACAGGGTGGAAGATTTTCTCGCCGCCAGGAAAGCAGACATATAGATATTCAACTGGCTCCATGCCAAAACTCCTTCCAAAACACTGCTTTAGTTCACTTCTGCCTCAGATCATTTCTGCCTCAGTCCAATTCTGCCTCAATCCACATCTGCCTCAGGCCACTTCTGCCTCAGTCCACTTTTACTTCAGTCCACTTCTGCCTCAGTACACTTCTGCCTCAGTCCACTTTTACCTCAGTCCACTTCTTCCTCAGTCCACTTCTGCCTCGGTCCACTTCTGCCTCAGTCCTTTTCTATCTCAGTCCATTTCTGCCTCAGTCCACTTCTGCCTGAGTCCGTTCTATCCCAGTCCCTCGATCAAAAACAGAACACATTAGGCCCTATGTCCCGATTACGTCAGGTTCCTCATGATTACACTGACGTAAAAATTACGTCATGATTACGGATTTCAGATTTATGCCGAAAAAGTGAATCAATCCTGAAAAAGTGCATCAATGCCGAAAAAGTGAATCAATGCTGAAAAAGTGCATCAATGTTGAAAAAGTGCTTCAATGTTGAAAAAGTGCATCAATGCCGAAAAAAGCACCAATGCTGATGCAGAGAGATTAAGTGCGTGCAGTGCACTTCGAGCACTCTGTGCGGATGAAATTATCGTAGAACTGCTGGGATTCTGTGAAAATGGGAGCTTGTGAATGTATTTCAATATTGTTATGCAAAATCCGCCAGTCAACAATACGAACATCCCTGGCCACAGAACATTCAATAGTTTGCTCCAAATAAACAAAAGTACAATCATTGTCGAAATGTCCATTTCAGAACTTCGGGGTATGTCACATCCCCGCATGCGTGTCCTCACAGTGCAGGTGTCATGATAACTTACGCTTCAGGAATCAGGCTCAGAGAGTTGTTGAAGTTCCTGATGAACAACCGAACAATCCTTATCAAGAATTCCAATATCCTGGCTGAGAGGCCAATAACAGTTCAGATTTCCTTTAGAGGTTTACCTGAGGCAAGCTCGTGTGCAAAGGAGAATTCGAACTGACACACGGCACGGTTGTTTTTTGAAATTGTTGCCCACTGCACACTGCAACTCGACAATGACCATGCAAGAAAAGCAAATGGGACACATTTTTATTTTAAAGTTGCGGAGTCATTTCAAAATGGGACACATTTTTATTTTTAAAGTTACGGAGTCATTTCAAAATGGGACACATTTTTATTTTCAAGTTACGGAGTCATTTCAAAATGGGACACATTTTTATTTTAAAGTTACGGAGTCATTTCAAAATGGGACACATTTTTATTTAAAGTTACGGAGTATTTCAAAATGGGACACATTTTTATTTTAAAGTTACGGAGTAATTTCAAAATGGGACACATCTTATTTTCAAGTTACGGAGTCATTTCAAAATGGGACACATTTTTATTTTAAGTTACGGAGTTAATTCAAAAATGGGACACATTCTTATTTTAAAGTTACGGAGTCATTTCAAAATGGAACACATTTTTGTTTTAAAGTTACGGAGTTATTTCAAAATGGGACACATTTTTATTTTAAAGTTACGGAGTCATTTCAAAATGGGACACATTTTATTTTAAAGTTACGGAGTCATTTCAAAATGGGACACATTTTTATTTTAAAGTTACGGAGTCATTTCAAAATGGAACACATTCTTATTTTAAAGTTACGGAGTCATTTCAAAATGGGACACATTTTTATTTTAAAGTTACGGAGTCATTTCAAAATGGGACACATTTTTTTTTATTTTCAAGTTACGGAGTCATTTCAAAATGGGACACATTTTTATTTTAAGTTACGGAGTCATTTCAAAATGGGACACATTCTTATTTTAAAGTTACGGAGTCATTTCAAAATGGGACACATTTTTTATTTAAAGTTACGGAGTCATTTCAAAATGGGACACATTTTATTTTAAAGTTACGGAGTCATTTCAAAATGGGACACATTCTTATTTTCAAGTTACGGAGTCATTTCAAAATGGGACACATTTTTATTTTAAAGTTACGGAGTCATTTCAAAATGGGACGCATTTTTTTTTAAAGTTACGGAGTCATTTCAAAATGGGACACATTTTTATTTCAAGTTACGGAGTCATTTCAAAATGGGACACATTTTTATTTTAAAGTTACGGAGTCATTTCAAAATGGGACACATTTTTATTTTAAAGTTACGGAGTCATTCATTTCAAAATGGGACACATTTTTTATTTTAAAGTTACGGAGTCATTTCAAAATGGGACACATTTTTATTTTAAAGTTACGGAGTCATTTCAAAATGGGACACATTCTTATTTTCAAGTTACGGAGTCATTTTCAAAATGGATCACATTTTTATTTTAAAGTTACGGAGTCATTTCAAATTGGGACACATTTTTATTTTAAAGTTACGGAGTCATTTCAAAATGAGACACATTTTTATTTTCAAGTTACGGAGTCATTTCAAAATGGGACGCACTTTATTTTAAAGTTACGGAGTCATTTCAAATGGGACACATTTTTATTTTAAAGTTACGGAGTCATTTCAAAATGGGACACATTTTATTTTAAAGTTACGGAGTCATTTCAAAATGGGACACATTCTTATTTTCAAGTTACGGAGACATTTCAAAATGGGACACATTTTTATTTTAAAGTTACGGAGTTAATTCAAAATGGGACACATTCTTATTTTAAAGTTACGGAGTCATTTCAAAATGGAACACATTTTTATTTTAAAGTTACGGAGTCATTTCAAAATGGGACACATTTTTATTTTTTAAGTTACGGAGTCATTTCAAAATGGGACACATTCTTATTTTAAAGTTACGGAGTTATTTCAAAATGGGACACATTTTATTTTAAAGTTACGGAGTCATTTCAAAATGGGACACATTTTTATTTTAAAGTTACGGAGTCATTTCAAAATGGGACACATTTTTATTTAAAGTTACGGAGTCATTTCAAAATGGGACACATTCTTATTTTAAAGTTACGGAGTCATTTCAAAATGGGACACATTTTATTTTAAAGTTACGGAGTCATTTCAAAATGGGACACATTTTTATTTTAAAGTTACGGAGTCATTTCAAAATGGGACACATTCTTATTTTAAAGTTACGGAGTCATTTCAAAATGGGACACATTTTATTTTAAAGTTACGGAGTCATTTCAAAATGGGACACATTCTTATTTTAAAGTTACGGAGTCATTTCAAAATGGGACACATTTTTATTTTAAAGTTACGGAGTCATTTCAAAATGGGACACATATTTATTTTAAAGTTACGGAGTCATTTCAAAATGGGACACATTCTTATTTTAAAGTTACGGAGTCATTTCAAAATGGGACACATTTTATTTTAAAGTTACGGAGTCATTTCAAATGGGACACATTCTTATTTTCAAGTTACGGAGTCATTTCAAAATGGGACACATTTTTATTTTAAAGTTACGGAGTCATTTCAAAATGAGACACATTTTTATTTTAAAGTTACGGAGTCATTTCAAATTGGACACATTTTTATTTTAAAGTTACGGAGTCATTTCAAAATGGGACACATTTTTATTTTAAAGTTACGGAGTCATTTCAAAATGGGAATGGTGTTGCATCTGTCAATTTCGCTTTGCAATCCAGACAATTATTTCTTATGAATTGCAAAAGTCCTCCGCTCTGAAATGAAAGCCGCGACTTATGCTATACCTTCGGTCCACAAGTCCCTGCGGAGTTGGTGTGAGTCTGACCTTTTTTGAAATGAGCAATTTTGATTTTCGGATTTAAATTACTAGGTGCTCGGAAATTTGAGTTGAGCGGAATTCGAAATTTGAAGTCGGGTCGGAAGTCCAAATTATCGCAACAGAATCGGAACTTTTCGGGGTAGGAACTCTTTCGAAATCGAAACATCATTCGGAAGCGGAACATCATTCGGAAGCGGAACATCATTCAGAAGCGGAACTGCGATCCGTATCGGAATTTTAACCGGGATCGGAGCGAAATGCTTTTCTGCACTATGGTATATTTGCGCTGTGTGGTGAGAAAAGACGTTTCCGGTCTTTCAGAAAAAATCATAAATTCGAAAAAATCCGCATCGTCGAATAATTCCACCCTTCCAGAACTCGTAACACGCGGAACAATGTCAACTTTGCGACATTGGGAAGGTTCCGGCACAATTCCGATTGTTCGGAATTTCGAAACAATCGAATCTTTTGGGAGGGCGGAGGCGTGCTATTTCAAACGACAGGCACTTAAAGATTTGGCACTCGGAATATCTCATATCAGTAAACCAAACCAGCTGCAAATTTCAAGAAACAACGCGGTATCGAGCTCTCACCTCACGACCAACAACTTTTCGCAGTTCTTTTCGCAGTTCCCTAGCTAAATTGTCAGTTCGCAAGCGCAAAGTCAACGTGATTGAGTTTTTCAGTCATGGCTATCTTTCGCGCATGCGACCTCACTACAGCTGTCGGCGCGTATGCGATATCCAGAAGCTGCCATTTCTGTGCACCCTGTCAAGAATTAATTACGTTCTGGCATTTTTGACTGCACTTTTTACGACTTTTTATTGTTTATCAAGAAAGCCTGCGAGCGCTAAAGGCCATCCGCCACGTGGCGTCAATCGCCGCGCCGTAGCGGGAGCTTTTTTCGCCGTCCGAGACGTTGACTCACCTGCGTTATTTCATTCCCATATTTTCGGCGACAAATTGAAATAATTGCCCGCTGCCATTGCTGGGGAGCATAAATGAGCTGGTAAGATGTTGTATTGGGAGGAACGAAAGAATTAAAAAATGCGATATTGTTTCTTCCTGAAGACTGTGAATTGCTGAGTTGCGAAGCTCTTCCGCTCGATTTCATCCGGTGTTACGACGGGATTTCACAGTATAAGAAATGGCATATTTCAGCTCATATGCAATGTAAACCACTGTTGTTGGGGGAGCACCTCTGGAGGCTGTCGCATAAAAGCTTATGGGATGGCCTGCAACCGAGTGTTATTTATCATCAGTAGAAACAATAGCACAAGCATCAGCTCTAAATTCAAGCCAGAAAGAACGGACTGACATGATATGGCCAAGCAATTTTCATTTTGTTGGCGAGAAGCGACGTTGGATGCCAACTTGGCGGACAAATCGAGAGCTGCGATGCTTCCAAAAACCGATACGTCAGGATGAAAACGAGCGCGAGCGTTGTTCCATGCACGCAGTCAATTGTGGACCGAACAGTACATATACATACATTACCGGCACTCAAGGACAAAAGCTTTATTTCCGAAGAAGGCGCAAAAATAATAATCGGCGGTTTCGGACCACGTTTAACGAAAACGATGTACAATTCGAAAAATATTAATGATTCCACATATTATATATGTTTTCAATTTAAATTGTTGCCTCCATTATCCAAGTAGAAATAAAAATGCCACAGCACAACAAAGGTTATAAAAGTGAGAAACGTTTAATTCTATTGCAAATTTGAGTGTTTGCAAAGTTGCATTGTTGTCCCATTTGATTGCGTGTCTCTTTGCATCCGTTATATGGAACCATTTATATTATATTCCACTGTAACTTATTGCGTTAAAATGCAAAAAAACTTCATTTAGCAGTGTCAGTTGGAAGCAAAGGAATCAAGCCAGCATACTCTCATCTACGCTGTCTGGTGTATTCGTTGGCGTAACGGAAGCAACTTTGATAGGTATGGTTGCATGCCTGCAAATATATGCAATGCATCTCCTCCGGCAATGAATCTGTGACAAATTAAAATCAGGGTGGTCCAATGGAACTATACATAACAAGTTCAGACCCTCCAAGCATACGAAAAGCTTGAAAAGTAATCGAAAAATCGGAAGTCTAATGCTTCGAAGAAATCTAAATTTGCTATTATGACATTTCTCGTCATTTATAAATCACCGGCCATATTCCCCATTCTAATCTCACACTCAGCTTCGACTAAATAGTCAATTTAGAGGAGAGAATTGTGTTGAGAAGTTTTACTTTCTACGTTAAGCGATATTCGTCTTCCATTGTCGCGAAACATGCATCCATCTATTGAATTGGGCATTGAGTCGAAGTTAGTGAGAGGGCAATTGGAATCAAGCACATCAGAATCAAGTTAAGAGATAAGACATGAAACTTGCATTTCTCCAGCCAGAATGTAGATTGTGTATGGTTTTGGTATTCTGGGCCACCGGGCGCGAACCGGTGCGCAGGATCTCATCAAACCCCTGGAAATTATTATCTTACAAATAAGGTCGCACTTAATGAATCAGCCCGGTGCCTGCCATACGAATTTTCAAGTTTTATTTAATTCATTCCAGTTGTCGCAGTAGCTTCCTTCCAGTCTATTTGCATGTCTTAATAAAAGCAGATGTAAAAGCTCCTCAACATCTTATATTTTCTAATATCCAGGCCTCTAACGACGTGAGTATAGGTATACGAGGTCTTACCTATAGTGATGTAGGCAAACCTTCATGTCATCAAACCAGCAGAAGGAAATCATCTAACCAGCTTGCGTACAATCCGGACCGAATTTTTCGTACTGATACGAACTTTATTCAATCCTGTTTTGCATTTTGGGCGGCCTCCGCGTTCGCTGGTTGTTCGCGTTTGGTCCTTTGCCTTTGCATTGCGCGTTTTCGCCATTTGAACCTCATTGCTAACGGAAGTTTGTCAAACTCTGGCTTATCAATTACCAGCTGCATGTTTATTTGCGCGCTGTCTTCAATGGTGCTGAAAGGTCAATCGGTTTTTCTTGGATCGCTAGCTGTCAGCATTGCTCGCAAAACCAGGCCTATCAATGCTGTTAAAAAAGTTCAATAAAAATATAGTAGGGCCTATTAGCAAAATCCATTTTGCACCACATTGCACTGGTCGACTGCTTGCTACCTCTCGTTTGATTGCGAATCCTGATAACGTATGGAATGAGCAAACGAGGCGGCAGCAATTTTAGATGGTCCTCATTAAAGCCACAATGCCACGCAGAGTCGGTGACCGTGCTATTCCTGCTTTTTCAAAAGGCTTCGTAATTGGGATGTTTGTTGCAGGTTCCCGGACCCGCGGGATTGCTGCAGCAACAGGACTGAGGTGCGATACCATCCGCCTACCGATCTCGACCTACCATCGGAATCCACATGGAGACCCTGTTGCCCGAAACCGTGGTCGACGAAGGACAACAACTGCCCAAGATGACCAGGCTATTGTTGATTTTGCAAGAGCGCATCCTTTTGCAACGAGATCAGAGACACTTGATGCTGTCAATCTCCAGATCAGTCTTCAAACTGTCACCAGAAGGAGGAAAGAACAAGGCCTGTCTGTCCGGAGGAGCAGGCAGAAATTGGCTCTGACAGATGCCCACATTCAACGCCGGCTTCTGTTCGCCCAGGATTATATTCATTGGCCTATGTGCAGATGGAGGTCGACGATTTTTCTCGATGAAAAAACATTTGAAACATCAGGAAACCACCAACGTCTTGTTGTTCGACCTGTCAACACGGCATATCAGCCTGCCTATATTCACCAGACTCAGAAAAGCGGACGCAGGTCCGTAAATGTTCTCGCTTGGATAGATGGTCATGGCCATGGAGGCATAATTTTGAAAGGTTTCCTTTCAGAGAAGGCGAAGTTTTGTCTTTTGCAATGCCGTTTAAACATTTGGAAATTATTACCAGCTGGAAAAGGCGCTGCGTGGCGAGTAAATGAATGGAAAATGGTCAAATAAAAAGCGGGACAAGTCATATAGCATTCAATAACAGACAGGCACCAATCACACACACACACGTACCACACAGCAGGAACACCCCAAGCAAGCACAATCAACCAGCACACACCACACCCATTCACAATCTCAACTAAAATAATATGCAAAAAGTGAATAAAGTGAAATAAAGATGAAAGAAAAGGAAATAGATGATTGAATGGTCGAGATGAAAAGGCCGAGATGAAACAATATTATAACAAGAGTGAAAACTTCCAATTTCTGGTGCACTAAAACGGGGGAATGGTTCGCCTTGTGTCAGTCACGCGACGATAGCGCTGTCCGGCGCCCTCGTCGGACATGAAAATTTAAAAATTATGAAAAGTTACAATGCCGTTGTCTGCTGGAAAACTGTTTGTCAGACCATGGACCCGCTAGGCATGGGATTACGGATCTGAGTCCTCTTATATGGTATATTCCACACTTGAAAGACGTCTGGAGGGTTACTTTGAGAAGGGTTATACCAACGGAAAAACGGGATATGCGGGATATATAATATAATGTCCGGAAAATATTCCCCTCCCCCAAAACTGTTGGCGGGATCGGAGCGCGCTAGGGAATGGGGGGTCCTAGTGAAGGACCGGGTCCATGGCTTCTATAAAGATGGTCAATATGACCATATCGGTAATAATATTATTGTACGACAGGCAATAATCCTTCCAGATCAAAATTGATTATTCAATTTAAATACCTAAAAATGTAGCTTCCTGAATGGCTTTTAGTCATTTTAATTGCACCTGCAATTTCTTCAGACCATGTGCCGTGCGCCAGTCCTGCAAACAAGTTGCGACAGGTGTCATTTTGGCAGTTGGATGCAATGTTAAAACACCATAAAAATTTGGTTCCCAGACCTACATGAATACCAGTTGATACTGAATACCTGACCGGATCATGGAAAATTGGCTGCGCAATAACAAACTGAGACGCCAGCCATATACTGTGTTGCAAATACTGAAATTTTTAGCATCATATGCCTATTTCGCTAAATAAAATCATGGGTATAGGATTTAGACACAAAAGACTTTTCGACTCAAGGAATTGCCTGTCGCGTAGAAGGAGGAAGATGTAGCCATACTGAGGCAAAAGACATCGAAGGGTCGCCGGAAAACGACCTTATCTTAGAATCGTGCAGAGACCTGCGAGGTGACTCCTTACATTATTCATGACCTGGGAATTACTGCCAAGAATCGTTTTTGCTGAAATTTCAAAATTGCTGCCGAAAATTGCTTCGGAAAATGCTTTACTATAGAATATTACTAAAAAGAACACGGAGTGCTGTTTACGCTGGCCTGTTCGGGTATTAGGCTACAGGATAAGCCTACAACAGAAAAATCACGCCTTGGTGCAATTTATTGGAGGAGCCATGACATAAAAACTGGTTGCTTACAAGTTGCAGGAAAAATTTGAGAAAAGTCCAGCAAGTCCATTTTGCATTTTCTCTGAGGTAACATGAGCAAAACTGTTGACGGCAGCCGCATCCATGCAGATGTCTCTGAGCAATTGACACCCTTTGCTCTGAGGCAAACTATTATGTATCATTTCATGAGTATTAATCAAAAACAGTGTACTGCAAATGCATTGGCATTGCGAACAGAAACATTTTGTATAGAAGCCTATGAAAATAAAATTTATTTATTTATTAATTTTATTTATTTATTTTTGTTATTTATTTATTTATTTTTTTAAGTAAAAACAATCAAAGATCAAGATCTTGACTAAAATACCAAATACCATTCTGAGTCCCAAGGTTATGGTTAGAGTCTTTGGTTCTCCATTTTCCAACTTCGATCTCGACTTTCCGCTTTCGTTGGTTCACAGATTTCCAACTTGGTTTTGGGTTTCAGATCATCCGAAAACCAGCTCTACTTCTTTCCATAATTCTGCTTTACCTATTTCCAAAAAATTCGGCCACCCGAAAACCAGCTCTCCTTCTATACGAACCGCAGGGTGTCTTCCGATTCTCAGCAATTTTTCCCCTGTGATAATTATCTTTGGGGAAAACCCCACACGCCTTAAGATTATCGTCGAGCCAAAAGATAAAATCTCCGCAGCAATCTCTGGCCGAGTGCAAATGCGAATGGTGATAGATATATCCCAATTTTTCGCTTGAACAAAACTACAAAGAGGAAGGCTATAGCCTTCCTATAGCCTATCTTACCTGCCTAACATAACTTAACTTATCTACCCTATCCTAACTTATTTTCCCTGTTCTGATCGTTTTTTTTTTTCTTAAGTGCCGGAGTTTTAATAGTGGCTAGATGGAAAATTAGGCAAATCCGGATAGATTAATCAAGGTTTGCGCAGCTGGGATATGAAATTTCGAACTGCAGAAATCGTTTCAAAACATGTTTACCCCATCAACAGAAAACTTCATCCAAGCTGATGAACGCAGGCATTCATCATTGGTCGAGAAGGTCAGACTGAAGCACCCGTTACGGAGTCATTTCAAAATGGTACACATTTTTATTTTAAAGTTACGGAGTCATTTCAAAATGCTACACATTCTTATTTTAAAGTTACGGAGTCATTTCAAAATGGGACACATTCTTATTTTAAAGTTACGGAGTCATTTCAAAATGGGACACATTTTTATTTTAAAGTTACGGAGTCATTTCAAAATGGGACACATTCTTATTTTAAAGTTACGGAGTCATTTCAAAATGGGACACATTTTTATTTTAAAGTTATGGAGTCATTTCAAAATGGGACACATTCTTATTTTAAAGTTACGGAGTCATTTCAAAATGGGACTCATTTTTATTTTAAAGTTACGGAGTCATTTCAAAATGGGACACATTCTTATTTTCAAGTTACGGAGTCATTTCAAAATGGGACACATTCTTATTTTCAAGTTACGGAGTCATTTCAAAATGGGAAACATTTTTATTTTAAAGTTACGGTGTCATTTCAAAATGGGACACATTCTTATTTTAAAGTTACGGAGTCATTTCAAAATGGGACACATTTTTATTTTAAAGCTACGGAGTCATTTCAAAATGGGACACATTCTTATTTTAAAGTTACGGAGTCATTTCAAAATGGTACACATTCTTATTTTCAAGTTACGGAGTCATTTCAAATTGGGGCACATTTTTATTTTAAAGTTACGGAGTCATTTCAAAATGGGACACATTCTTATTTTAAAGTAACGGAGTCATTTCAAAATGGGACACATTTTTATTTAAAGTTAAGGAGTCATTTCAAAATGGGACACATTTTTATTTTAAAGTTACGGAGTCATTTAAAAATGGGACACATTTGTATTTTAAAGTTACGGAGTCATTTCAAAATGGGACACATCCTTATTTTAAAGTTACGGAGTCATTTCAAAATGGGACACATTTTTATTTTAAAGTTACGGAGTCATTTCAAAATGGGACACATTTTTATTTTAAAGTTACGGAGTCATTTCAAAATGGGACACATTTTTATCTTCAAGTTACGGAGTCATTTCAAAATGGGACACATTTTTATTTTAAAGTTACGGAGTCATTTCAAAATAGGACATATTCTTATTTTAAAGTTATGGAGTCATTTCAAAATGGGACACATTTTTATTTTAAAGTTACGGAGTCATTTGAAAATGGGACACATTCTTATTTTCAAGTTACGGAGTCATTTCAAAATGGGACACATTTTTATTTTAAAGTTACGGAGTCATATGAAAATGGGACACGTTCTTATTTTCAAGTTACGGAGTCATTTCAAAATGGGACACATTTTTATTTTAAAGTTACGGAGTCATTTCAAAATGGGACACATTTTTATTTTAAAGTTACGGAGTCATTTCAAAATGGGACACATTTTGATTTTAAAGTTACGGAGTCATTTCAAAATGGGACACATTCTTATTTTAAAGTTACGGAGTCATTTCAAAATGGGACACATTTTTATTTTAAAGTTACGGAGTCATTTCAAAATGGGACACATTCTTATTTTCAAGTTACGGAGTCATTTCAAAATGGGACACATTCTTATTTTCAAGTTACGGAGTCATTTCAAAATGGGACACATTTTTATTTTAAAGTTACGGTGTCATTTCAAAATGGGACACATTCTTATTTTAAAGTTACGGAGTCATTTCAAAATGGGACACATTTTTATTTTAAAGCTACGGAGTCATTTCAAAATGGGACACATTCTTATTTTAAAGTTACGGAGTCATTTCAAAATGGTACACATTCTTATTTTCAAGTTACGGAGTCATTTCAAATTGGGACACATTTTTATTTTAAAGTTACGGAGTCATTTCAAAATGCTACACATTCTTATTTTAAAGTTACGGAGTCATTTCAAAATGTGACACATTCTTATTTTAAAGTTACGGAGTCATTTCAAAATGGGACACATCCTTATTTTAAAGTTACGGAGTCATTTCAAAATGGGACACATTTTTATTTTAAAGTTACGGAGTCATTTCAAAATGGGACACATTTTTATTTTAAAGTTACGGAGTCATTTCAAATTGGGACACATTTTTATCTTCAAGTTACGGAGTCATTTCAAAATGGGACACATTTTTATTTTAAAGTTACGGAGTCATTTCAAAATAGGACATATTCTATTTTAAAGTTATGGAGTCATTTCAAAATGGGACACATTTTTATTTTAAAGTTACGGAGTCATTTGAAAATGGGACACATTCTTATTTTCAAGTTACGGAGTCATTTCAAAATGGGACACATTTTTATTTTAAAGTTACGGAGTCATTTCAAAATGGGACACATTTTTATTTTAAAGTTACGGAGTCATTTCAAAATGAGACACGTTCTTATTTTCAAGTTACGGAGTCATTTTCAAAATGGGACACATTTTTATTTTAAAGTTACGGAGTCATTTCAAAATGGGACACATTTTTATTTTAAAGTAACGGAGTCATTTCAAAATGGGACGCATTTTTATTTTCAAGTTACGGAGTCATTTCAAAATGGGACACATTTTTATTTTAAAGTTACGGAGTCATTTCAAAATGGGACACATTTTTATTTTAAAGTTACGGAGTCATTTCAAAATGGGACACAATCTTATTTTCCAATAAGATAATGTGTCAGAAGTACGTGATTTTACGTGGAGGATTCACGTAGCGATCATGAGCGATCCACGAAAAGAACAGGGTGTTTTCAATAATCTTGCCTTTTTTGCTTGGAACACATTGACTCACGGGATGGTGCATGGAAAAATAGGGTGTAAAAATAGGGTGAATCAAAACCGCGAATGGCTGTTTCTGTATATATTTTTGCGTTATGATGATTTCAAAATACCCGTTCAGAAAATGCTGATATGGCAAACTGGGATGTAACGCAGCTTGAAGTTGTGGACGGGAATTGTCTGTTGAAATTTCAAACCCGTTCCCTTCTTCCCGCTCCGCTCCTTCCCGCTCCTCTTTTTCCCGTTTCTTTTCCTCCCGTGATTTTAATTCCATCCTCCAGTTCACGCTGCGCTGCATTCCGTTTGTATTTGCATGTGTTATCTGTTTTTGTGACACTTGTTCATTTTCAGGAGCTTTGGCCCTGCAATCTCTCAATAGCATGGTTGGCAGATGGCGTGGGTTTCCAGCAAGGGCGTTTTCTGAAAAACCAAGAAGTTAAGTTTGTAACCTATGTCGAATTTTGGTGTGGCTCAAGCAAGGAAAGGCCACTTATCGCGTGTGACCCACAAGGAAAGGCCACTATACACTGTGGGTTTTCGCCGCAGGAGCCGGGCAAGGGCGATTACACACTGTTTTCCGCAGACGGGACAAACCAGTGCCTACTATAGATAAAACCGATGCACGAAACGCGTGACGTCATCAATTTGGAAAATAGAAGACGAAAGTTTGGAGGAAAAGACCACGCAACCTTATGCGGTGCGGCGGTGCGATGCCGACGGAAACTTGAATTTCTCTTGAACTAGGTGACGGATTTTGATGAAACTTTTTATGCCAGAAAGCCAGAAAATAGGCGGTTTTAGGGGTGTATAAAGATCCTAAACTTTTCGCTGGTAAAACTCCGAAATCATTCGAGGAAAAAAGTGTCAAAGTTCGCATGTTACAGAATTCCGGGTTACCGCTGGGTATTTTCAAAGATTGTGCGATTTTTTCCGTGGTAACATGGTTTCGACCTGTGGAAGAGTTGTAGAGGAAGCTTTCAGCAGGAGAAGGAGTGCCCGTTGACTGACCACAATCAGTACCAAGTTTTCTTCGATGCTGCCGAGGATCATTCAGACGAGAGCTGAAAACTCGTTCCAGCTGATGCATTGACGAGAAGTTCTAAGGTGTTGGTCAAAAAGATTAAAACATGGTCAT
>JASGXE010006667.1:0-19787 GCA_030068105.1 Sinentomon sp. SZTP_YWyxl | reverse complement strand
ACCATGTTGGCCATGAAAGAAAAAGTCCCTGCTTTCAAGAAGATAGCAAAGATACCCTGCTACCATCTTCTCCATCAACTTGGCTGATGCACTTATTGAGCTGATGGGCCTGAAGCTGGAAACAGACAGTGGCAGGCCACCCTTTGGAAGGGGCCTAACAGTACTGCGCTTCCAATCCAAGGGTATAGAGTTTAATCCCAGGAAGGATGAAAAGAGAACAAAAAGAAACTTTGCCACAACTGTGCAGTGATGAACATCTTTATGAACATCATGGGTATTAAATCGATAAGGTCAAATGTTGAATTATTATTACATGACCTTATTGATCTGACCAAAGCCTCAAAGGAGATAACATCAGCTTCTCTAAGTAAATTACTGGGACGTGAACAATCAGAAGGCATCAAGCACACCCTACCATTCATATGCTCACGAATTTTGTGTGCAAATGAACTACAAATGGAGCCTGATTCTTCTCTGCTACAACAGGATGGGCAACAGATGTCCTACTGTGATGGAATGACCAGAATTGTCTGGCGATGATCACATTTTTTTAGGCCTCAGAATGTGGCTTCCATGTACTACAGCCAGCAAGAGCTGGGTCATCATTGGCCACAGATATCTGAGAAATTTATTATTAAGGAAAATGACATAAAATGCAGCAAACAAGAATCTTAACAAAAAGGTGTAAGGTAGCTGCAAGGAAGCCACGTGGTTCTAAATTCATCCTCAGGAACAGCGGGCAACAGAGTTGGTTTAATCTGCTCCGGAGGAGGAACCTATAACCAATAACACGAGGGAAGCAAACATCAGAAACAGGGAGTACTTTGCTTACTAGAAAATCTCGAACCTTAAGAAAATCTCTCTAATGTCTAGGGCCAGTAGAAAATCCTGCATCTGAAGTTTGAAGCTACTTTGACTGTCCAATGACAATAAGTGGCCAGGTAATTTGTGCCAGATTTTCACTGCTCTAAAAGAAACCGATTTCAGGCCATATGTATTATTTATCTTTGGAAGCAGAGGTTTATGGGAATGAGAAGCTCTTGTTGGCCCGTTTGTTAGGCTCCACATGCGGGGCACACCAAGAGTGGGTCTACCCCTGTTTTTATTTATTTCCATTACAATTTTAACAGGCATCATTCCGAAATATTTTATTCAACCAGAGTATGAACAAAAGTGTAGGTATGACATGCCAACCAACCTTGCAGTGCTCCATGCATCATTACTCACAGCACATCCAGATGAAACAAGCATGTCCAGTTGAGATGTTGTTTGGTTGGCACATTCAAATAGGCAGTGGAATCCAAATTGGATAGGTAGGTTTCAAAAGCATCGATGGTTGTCACAAAGCACACCACATTGTAATGAAATGCAGAATAATAGAGGTCACCTAGTCAAAAATGTGTGTAGCAATGAATGGAGCATTGCCAGGAGGTTGAAAGAAAAGAGAAAAATTGAATTAGAAGTTGCGACACAAATGAAAATGCAGACAAAATACAGCCTTGCCTACTTGCACAATGTCATCATCCAATGCAGAAATGATCAACAACGCAAAACAAGAGGAAATATAGTTACCTAGGTACTTGGGCGAGATTCTTCAATCTGAGAGAGAATGTGGAAGTCGTGGCTTACGTTTGTATTTTGGATGAAAAGTGCAAGCCAGGGAGGAGCACCTAATCTGGGGGAAATGTTTACATTTTAATCATGATGCATCAATGGGATAATTTAATCACCCCAACGCTGCTTGTGTGATAGAAGTGATATATTATGGACTATTAAGCCATATATACTTAGCAACTTTAACTGCTTGAACAGAGGCTCTGCATGAGTAAATTTGTCTTTATGCATAGGTAATGGCTCTAACGATTTTCTTTTGCATGATATATATTCGATTCAAGTTATATCTGGACAAATTAGACCAACAGATAACTGCATAACTTAAACTTGACTGAATCATTGTTTTATATATTAGCACTAAAGTATCAGTGTTAAAGAGAAACTTCACTCTGTGAAAGACCGCAAGCATATAACTCATATGCTGGATCAAGGCATCAATGTGTTTGTTCCATGTGAAAGTAGAGTCAAAAACAACGCCAAGAATTTTTATGGATTCAACAAAGTCAATTGAGATAACAGCACCATTTCCGCAATTGTAAGAAAGAGAAGGTATTGTTATCTTTTTCCGATTTGAATGAAATAAAATAGCTTTGGTCTTTTCACTGTTTATCACAACAGAGTTATTTCTCATCCAATGGTGAATTTTAATCATGTCCTGCCTACAGTTGTGTAACAATTCATCTATATCATTGCCTACAAGCAGCAAGGTGATATCATCTACAAAAGCAACTATTTCAGAATGGAGATGAAGACTAAATAAATCATTCAAGTATAATTTAAATAATAAGGGGCCAAGAACAGACCCTTGTGGAACACCAGCTGTTGTATGTCTCTTTCCAGACTTGCATTCTTTATCTTTCGTGTATTGCAACCTGTGAGTTTGGTATGTGGCGTGCGCATGATATCTAAAACTACACCTCTCATACCATATCTGGCTAGTTTGTGTAGAAGGTTAGTATGCTTTTTTTATTCACCGCCAAGCTCCTCAGGAATTTTCTTTCTGAGGCATGAAGTTCTCGCTGATAGGCTTTTAAGGTCGTTATATAGCGGGGGATTACTGGTGTTAATGGTGATTAATGGGGATTACGGAGTTAGGGAGGCTGCCAATGATGTCGAACACTCATTCTGACCTGCAGCAGCAGCTTCCGAGGTCAGAATGAGCATTCGACATCTTTGGCAGCCCCCCTACCTCCGTTTAGTGGAAGGACCCAAATTCTGACACCATTTTTAGACAGGACAGAATCACTGAAGACACCCTGGAATTGTGGTGAAATTGTATCGGGCTTTTCATGCTTCATTGTGCGAAAATTGACCGTTTTTGCTCGACAATTGAAAAAATTCATCAATTTCACCCAGTGCCCACAACGACCTCCACGGAAATGTGGGCCAAAACGAAGCAAACAGTGCAAACTTGCTGAAATTTGGCATATTTACAGCAAAAGTATCAGATTACAAAGTGACAAAGTTTCAGAGGTTTATCTCATGTAGTTTTTCTTCAAGAAGGAAACGTCAAAGACTTTTGAAATGCACTTCGTAAATAATTATGAACATTGATTTTTGGAAAACTTGGAGTATGTAGAAATTAAAAAACCCCGTTTAAGGACCAGGGTTCCAATCTAACGCTTTTATCATGCTTTGTTGAAATCTGGCACTGTTATTTCTACCGCCTGCATAAGACTTATAAAGAAAGAAAAAAAATTTCGAAGGCAACAGTTAAATGGGAAAAACACATACATGCCACCATTAATTCCGCCGCTACTATAGGTACACTGACAACAAGCAACATCCAGTGAGGGTAAGATAAGGGGTTATGTCCGGTTGGTTACCTTTTGATAAAAAATGACAGGCAGAATGCGAATCACGTCGAAGTTAGCAAAGGAAAAACAGACCAGGATCTCACAGTCCTGCTTTTCCCACAAGCCCACGAGTTCATCCGAATGTTTATGCTTTAAATGGATGATGCCTTTAAAGCATCGGTGCTTCTGTCAAATATCCAGGCTTGTTTCACACTGCCTCCGACTGACTGATCATCAGGGGGTGGATCAGTGGGAGTGCCGCCACCACCTACAAGCCAATCCGGACCGAAGCTCTATGGAGATTACCCTGCATGGGCTCATAATATCACCGATGCTTTAAAGGCATCATCCATTCATACAACGGTAGGTCACCATATTGGCATACAATGAGAGATGGGACTGCCCCTGCCCACTCACTCAAGCGATGATGTGATGTCTCCGTGTGAAGTGGAGTAGACAAGTTGGTGAGTCAAAAGTTGCTGGTTTTTGGTCTGGTTGACAATAACATCGCGTTTATGTTTTAACTTGGTTTTAAAACCAGTGATGTCCTTTCCTCTTCCGCCTCCAACTATTTGACGAGCTCGTCAAAAAATCTACCTGACGATTTGACGGTAAATGGAATAAATAGAACTATCACAGGTTATGCGAAGGTTAAATAAGCCCTACTGAAAGAACATATACAGGGTAGCCCAAAAGTCTTTGGCCATAGGAAAAATGAAAATTTGCAGTTTACCATTTGATGATCTAAAACGTTTTCTAGCTCTTACCACGTCTCTCTGCACTTTGATTAGAACACCATGTGCACATTTTGGGATGCCGAAAACCTTTGGTCACAACAAAAAATAAAATTTGCTGTTTTTGTCATATTTTTCATTTATGACTTTTTCGAGCTCCCACCACAGATGTTTCCACTTTATTCGGGACTAAATTTTCCAATTCTTTACATCCGCGGTCAGAGCTAGAAAAAGTTTCGGATCACAAAATGTGACAAAAATAGCAAATTTTCATTTTCCCTATGGCCAAAGACTTTTGGGCTACCCTGTATAAACAGGCAGACATCTCCATCAAATGGTTCATACACTTTTCTTCACATGACTTTTCAGGTGGCTGTTCAGAGACTGTTTTGTTTTGAAGGAATGATCACAGAATGAGCATGAAAACGGCCGTTCATCAAAATGACTCCTGATGTGTGTTCGAAGGTTCGTCTTCTGGCAACACCTGTAATCACACATCGAACATGCGTAGGGCTTCTCTCCCGTATGGGCTCTGAGATGTTTGGTCAGGTCAGGTTTGTAAGGAAATTTCAGAGTACAAAGAGAGCACTCATAGGGCTTCTCTCCAGTGTGAAGTTTCATGTGGGATTTGAGAGAACCAGCATGAATAAACGAGAAGCTGCAGATTGTGCATCCAAATGACCTTTCTCCGGAATGGCATTTTAGATGCATACACAATTGACGTTTGTTTTTAAACTTCTTTGCACAAAAATTGCAAACGTGGTTTCTTTCCACTGAGTGTATTCTCTTTTTGTGTTGAAAAACACTTCTCTTATCAGAACAAGTGTAACTGCATTCGTCGCATGAATATGGCTTTTCGCCAGTATGAGTTCTAAGGTGGCAGTCCAGGGAATATTTTGACCAAAGTGTGTGACCGCAAACAGAACACACATGTGGCTCACCATCTTTATGGTTTCTGAAGTGATAATAGAATCTTCTGTTTCTGAAAAGTAGGCCACAGATGTGACACAACCACTGTTGCTGCCGTTGAGCACGGGGTTCCTGATGTCCAGTGCCATCACTTCCAGGAGACGGCACATCGGTTGCATCTTCCATTTCCTCCACTTGTTCCTCTCTGCACTCGCTGAGATGTCCAGTGCCATCACTTCCAGGAGATGGCACATCTCCATCTTCCATTTCCTCCACTTGTTCCTCTTTGCACTCGCTGAGATGTCCAGTGCCATCACTTCCAGGAGATGACACATGAATTGCATCTTCTATTCTCACTTGTTCCTCGTATTCAATGAAGTGTCCCGTGACATCACTTGCAGCGGATGGTACATCAGCTGCATCTTCCATTTTCACTTGTTCCTCTTTGCGCTGAAAATCTTCCGTTGCCATTCGAGGTAAAGTGTTGCAAAAATATCCATATGCCGGACGCACTTGAAAAAATTTGCGACCACCCAGCATATGCATTAGCTATGCCAGACGCACTTGAAAAAATTTGCGACCACCCAGCATGGCAGAGTTCAAATTACGAAAAGCTTCCATGCTGAGGATCGTTCTTCGTTTTAGCATCCGACACAGCTGGAAACAGTTACATTTCAATCTTGATCGAAATTCTGGCACTTTTTCTGAAAAGTGGCAACATTGTTGTCAATTTTTGTAGAGCTGCAGTCATTTGAAAGTGTGAAGTTGTTGTGTCTGCTCTGCAGCTTCTTTCGGTCGGTATCGGTATCAGATCGACTCTGTTCGACAGGTCTTCATGCCATAAAGGCAATCATCAATAATTGTGAACAGTAGAGGTTCATCATATACCAGGGAAGGGATGGGAAGGGAACGCGACCGTCGGCTGCATTATCGAAAGGAGGGGTAAAGGGAAAAGGAGGGGAAAGTACCGCGAAGAGAGATCATCGGAATGTGGACGGGGCCTAGTCATATAGCAATCACTTCAGACACCCAAGCAGACACACACACATACACAACCAGGCAAGATCCAAACTTGGGCAATCATCTAAGGATCTTTCAGCATCGTTTTTAATGAATTATTGTTGCATGCATGTAAAAAATGTGATTCGTTTGAATTTTTGCAAAAATGGGAGTCTGTAGAAATTAAAGACCCTGTTTAATGTCCAGGGTTCCAATCTGACGCTTTTCTCAAGCTTTATTGAAATGGGAAAACACATGCACACCACCATTAATTCTGTCATGACTATAGTTAAAGGGAATCGTTCTCCACTGAGAAATGGATTTTTTTATTTTCAAGAATATTGTGGATCCTTGTCAAAATCAGTGCTACATTTCAGCATGAAAAAGCAACGATCTGATTTCAGATGGCTTCTGGCAATAGCTGAGGCGTTATTTATGATTCCAGGATCCGCATAACAGACAGTCCCTTGCAGTTGAGACCATGTGGAATTTGAAAGAATCTGAAAAAGGGACAGTGGTACTATGGGATAAAAGGCCAGAATTACAATCATGGATAAAAGGCCAGAATTACAATCATGTTCCGATTGTACAGGGTTCCAAGTACTTTTGCTGAACAAAAAAAAAAACTTGCATAAGCTTTCCAACAGAATTCTTTTGAATCACATGACCAAATAGCGTCAGAAAAACAGACATCAACCACTTCTTTGGAACAAAATTACGATTTCGATATCCAAAAATTCCCAGAACCTTTACTTCTGCTAAACATTCCCCGACTCTTTCCTTTTTAAAAGAATCCCTTAAGAATTCATACAAAAGGAATCTCACAGCAATGGCTACTGGGGACATCCAAATTCAACGGGGCTTGAGGCAGTTTCCATCTTTCATTGGTGTCGTGATGTTTTTCAGCACATGAGTAAGTGGGAATAATGTAAATCCAATTACCTGACAATTCTGGCAGGGAGTAATACTTGCAACCAGCCCTTACTCACATGAACTGTCAATTTTGGCAGGGAGTAATGCTCAACAAACAGCCATTACTCCCATGAACTGACAATTTTGGCAGGGAGTTGTAGCACCCACATGCTCTCCATATCTTTTCGCAGGCTCTAACCATAGGTTGGTTTGCTTTTTCTGTCTGCTTGGCCATCATTCCTTTCTATTCCATACAGGAGGGAAAGGGTTGGGACTTTTCAGATATCACCTAATTGGTGAAATTCTGTTTCGTTGAGCATTTTGTTTCTTTGAGCTCACCGCAGACATTGGCAAAGCACTTTTGTGCAACGCTGTTCATTTGAGGAGCCAGATTGTATGAACTTAGTTCCATTGAGAACTTAGTGTGACTAGTGTTGTCACCTTGGATGCAGAAATCCCGTTACAGCATCTGGTGAAACATTAGCATTTCGAAGAGAACTATCTGGGTGTTCATATCCATGAGCAGATGGTAGCCATTTAAACACAATGAACTGTGCTGAGAACTTTTCCCCTTGTAGCAGCCTAGCAGGGTGAAGCTTTGTCATTTGAGGAAGAGTCACTGACGTCTTGGAAGCTCTCAGAGTAAATACGGACCTTGCAGAAACCTTTGCGATGTACCTAGTGTCAAAGTCATTCCAGTCAGGATCAACTAGTGCCATATTTCCAACTGTGATATTTTTAAACCATCGTTCACTGCTTTGCTGCTGTCATATTTAGCAATATTTGGTTGCAGTTCGGAATACCTGCCGACATCTGAAAAAAGCTGAACTGGACAAGTTTTCACACACGCTCAAGGAGGCAAAATGGGATAGGAAGATGAGAACGAGGTAGGTAGGATTGGATAGGTTAGGAGAGGTGTTTTGGGATAGGTTAGGTTGGGTTTGGTCAGGTTTAGTTAGCTTTAAGAATATCACAGAGCAATGCTGATAACTCGTTCAGTTCAATGTCGGCAGGTATTCCGAACTGTTTCCTAATATTTTACCTATGCCATCTTTTTTACATTGTTGTTTTAGTGTGTACTGTACTGTCCTGTCCCTCTCTGGTCAGAGCATGTTTTAGCTTCTAACTTTCACTTAGCAGCAGGTCCCTTCAAAAGCAATAATTTCAATATATTTGTTCTTTTCACTGAATTTGGCAAATATAACATGGGTCAAAATGCCTTGTAGGTCAAGACTGTAGGTAATATTCTTTGGGCAGAGCCTATAGGCTGAAGCTCTCAAGCCCGTTTCTGTTATCTTCCACCAACACCTGCTGTACAGCTCATTCCACTTGAAGATATGAGCTGAGAATGCTTCACACTCTTCCATTTAAATACACAGAAAAACTTTAATTTATATGCCGCGGAGAATGAAGTTTTCGAACGAGTTTTCATTGTTGAAAGAATTCTGAATTCATTCTGAGCACACTTGGGAGCATTCTTAGCTCATATCTTCAAGTGGAATGAGGAGTACGAGCAATTTTTTGCCAAAGGAAGTCTGTTGGTTCATCCTTCATTTCATGGTGAGTGATCTTTCCTACTTTTATACTATTGGCATAGGAAAGCAGTTGTGAAAACATCCCTCATCTCAGTTCTCCCTCTTCCTTTATAGAGTTATACTCGCAACCAACCCTCCCCCATGAACTGACAATTTTGGCAGGGAGTCATACTCACAACCAACCCGAACTCCCATTTACTGAGAATTTTGGCAGGGGCTAATACTCACAACCAGCCCTTGTTCCCATGAACTGACAATTTTGGCAGGGAGTAATACTCAACAAACAGCCCGTACTCCCATGAACTGACAATTTTGGCAGGGAGTAATACTCACAACCAGCCCTTACTCCCATGAACTGACAATTTTGATAGGGGCTAACACTTTTTGGCAGGGAGTAATACTCACAACCAACCCGAACTCCGATTTACTGACAATTTTGGCAGGGGCTGATACTCACAACCAGCCCTTGTTCCCATGAACTGACAATTTTGGCAGGGAGAAAAATTCACATCCAGCCCTTACTCACACGAACTGACAATTTTGATAGGGGCTAATACTTTTTGGCAGGGAGTAATTCTCACAACCAACCCGAACTCCCATTTACAGACAATTTTGCCCGGGGCTAATACTCACAACCAGCCCTTATTCCCATCAATTGACAATTTTGGCAGGGAGTAATACTCAACAAACAGCCCTTACTCCCATGTACTGACAATTTTGGCAGGGAGTAATACTCATAACCAACCCTTGTATTACTCCCATAAACCGACAATTTTGGCAGGGCCTAATACTCACAACCAGCCCTTATTCCCATGAACTGACAATTTTGATAGGGGCTGATACTTTTTGGCAGGGAGTAATACAACCAACCCGAACTCCCATTTACTGACAATTTTGGCAGGGGCTAATGCTCACAACCAGCCCTTATTCCCATGAACTGACAATTTTGGCAGGGAGTAATACTCAACAAACAGCCCTTACTCCCATGAACTGACAATTTTGGCAGGGAGTAATACTCAAAATCAGCCCTTACTCCCATGAACTGTCAATTTTGATAGGGGCTAATACTTTTTGGCAGGGAGAATAAACTCACAACCAACCCGAACTCCCTTTTACTGACAATTTTGGTGGGGGACTAATACGTACTCACAACCACCCCTTATTCCCATGAACTGACAATTTGGCAGGGAGTAATACTCAACAAACAGCCCTTACTCCCATGAACTGACAAGTTTGTCGGGGAACAATGCAACCAGCCCTCCCTCCCATGACAATTTTGGCAGAGAGAAATCTCACAACCAGCCCTTGATGACAAGTCCTTATCATTTCCTCACTCAGTTCTCTCCCTCAAAAAGACCTGTCAAGAAGTCGTTCTGGCGATGGACGTGACCCCGTAGGCTTGCAACAACATAGTGGATTCTTGTTCTTGAAAAAGGCTCAACCTTGACACATGTTAATAATGCCCTCCTCTAGGTCCCATATAAAAAAGGCCAGAGACCGTCACAATGAAGCACAATAGAAACAAAAAGGCTGGCCCTTGGAAGGTAAATCTTCTTTTTGGCCGGATGTCAAAGTTGACGAAAAAATGCCTTACATCCTATTCCTGGCCACGTCATCGGCCAATTCATAGAAAATAGGTTCTCGGTCATCCTACAAGTATTTGGAGACGTGAGGTCTCCAGGTGCACCAAAAGAAGCAGTCGATAAGAACCAGTCACAAACGAAACAAAGGTTGGGACCTTTTTTTGCCCGTCATCCATTGTGATAACTTGTGAAGGAAGCTTCGTTCAATGGCGTTTTCACATCGGCTCCTCAATGGAAATCATTGGAGCTCCGAGCCTGTTGAAAACACTGCCAAACTGTTTGCAAAATAGACAAATAACTGATTGATAGGGCCCAGGGAATTTCGTTTTTAGTTTTTGTCAATTTCGTTCTGAAGGTTCAAATTTTCGTTCTCTGTTGAAACAGCTGATAATCTTTTTGCTCATTTTTGGCCTATTTTATGCTGGAAAATTGATCTACTAAACCCATGGAAGGGGAAACTCGAAAAACTGAAGCGTGAATTTTGTGCTAACGACTCAATTACGTTTTCATCATTCTGTTTTTTTTTTTCTAAAGAGTTATCCTGACTTCCCAAACGCAAAATAGTCCCCCAAATTTTCAGGTTTTGAATTTCAAATTTTGAAATCTCTAAGGATGTGACATGCCCAGGCATGATCCCATTTGCTTGCCCTGGATTTTGAGGAACTGGAAAATTTGCAGAGACCAAATTTTTGAAGGCAACACAAAAAACTAGTATGGGAGAGACAACTGGTGGTTGCTGAACTTGAAATGGATTGGAAAGAAAACAGGGGGTAAGAGCTTGAAAATTTGTATTTTGTAAAAATGTAGCAATTTCATGCTACATTTTTTATTAATGGATAAAAAATTAATAGGGAGAGCCATTTCGAGCAGCAGAGAAACAAATGACCACCAAAAAGTCAAAGACGACCGATTTCAGCATACCTACTCCTCAGTTTACTAGAACAGCATTTCTTAAACTGTGCGCCGCGGCGCACCAGTGGGCTGCGAAGCAAATTGCACTGCGCCGCCAAGCCGAAAAATCGTAAATTTTTTTTTCTGTGGTCAACGTTCAGATCAAGAAAAAAAAACAAGAATCAAAATAAAAATCGGCAAATTCTGGGTTTATTTTTCAATGAATTCATGCACGTCGACAGTATTCAAGAAAATCTCTTCTTTATCCAGCCGTACGTCAAAAGTGGGAAAAAGTCTGTGCACACAAAACTCGACACAACAGTGAACAGAATTTTGCAACAGCTGCCAAAGTTGGGCTTTGAATCACCCCGGGGGTTGCGTGAAAAAACGCTGAGTTTTTTAAAAAAAAAGTGAGTATTCTGAGCACTATCTGAGGTAACATTTTTTCAAAATTTCTTCCCCTTCGGGGAGGGGGACACCCCCTCCCCTTCGTTGCGCGAGGGGGATGGGCCACACTTTTGTTAGATGCGCCGCCTGTGAGTGCACAGATGCCAAACGTGTGCCGTGGGTTCAAATAGTTTTTGAGTGGAAGACTGATTTCATTCAGCATATCTTCAGTTTACTCGAAAACTGATTTCAGCATACTTCTCAATTAACTCGAAGACCAAAATTTTAGCATACATCTGTTTACTCGAAGACCGATTTCAGCATACCTACTCCTTAGTTCACAAGAAGACTGATTTCAGCATTCTACTCAGTTTACTCGAAAACTGATTTCAGCATACTTATCAGTTTACTCGAAGACCGAAATTTTAGCATACTTCTCAGTTTACTCGAAGACCGATTTCAGCATACTTTCTCCTCAGTTTACTAGAAGACTGATTTCAGCATAGGTACTCTTCTTGGCAATTCAAGTGGATCACCTGCGATACTTCAAGAGATTCTGATATCAGACAACAAATTAGTTTTGTTTTTAATATGTCCTCGAATGACGAGCAACTGAGAACACAACAGAAATCTGAAATCGACTTTACATTTTCGGATAAAGTGTAGTGGAGCTGGTGTATGGAGCTGGCGGAAGGCATGATGAGTGGAGTGTGGTTTCATCACGTAACTGAAGTGATGACACCACACTCCACTCAAGTGTTGTGCAACCATTTTGGAATGATACCAATGGTGTCGGCCTTCAGGAAGTTACGGCTGTGGATTTGGAGACAAGCACCAGCCACAGTGCAGCATTCCAAAACTGACACACCTTTTCAATGTCCAGCATGCATTGTCGGAACGTTTGACATCCCAATCTCAAAATGTCAACATCTAATTTACAGTACGTAACCATGTTTTAAAAAATCATCGGAGTTGTGAAACGGACAGCCTTGTCGTACCATCCGCAGAGTCTGGCTGTGTTCGATGGAGACAATGTGGACGGGTAGGAGTAGGAGTCTTTTGGAGGTATTTTTGAGGATTGTCCAATGTGTAGTTTGTATCGAGTGGTCGGATTACGTCAAAGTCATAGTCTACAACATTAAGGAATATGTGTGGAAAAATCCCCTGGCCATTCCTGTTTCTTCGAGACCAAAGGTCTCGAAGAAACAGGAACTTGGAAAGCGCACAAGGGACGTAGTTGATGCTGTCCAAAAGTTGAATGTTGTATGCCTGTTTCAGTGGAAATTACATTTCAGTTGGAAATGGACGAGCGACACATGAATACACAAAAATGTTTGTTAAAAAATGAGAAAAAAACAAAACTATCAGAAGTGCATAAAAATGCATAGGTGTCCCATCAACACGAAGCAAGGCGATTCAGTTTCAGATGCTCAAAATGCAGCAAAGACCAACTTGAGAATCACCACAATCTGAAAGATCCCAAAGAAAAAGCACTTCAATACTGTGTCAGGTGAACACAGACAAAATGGCCCTGAACAAAAGAGTAATCAGTTTGCCAACACTTACGGCGGACAGTGGCGTGCGGTCAGGGCAGGCAAGGCAGGCGCTGCCTGCCCAAGAAAAATTTCATGAATTGTGCATTTTTAATTTTTTTGCAAACATTTGCAACGGGGCCATTAAAGTCCATTTCTTAATGCGGACTGAGCCATCCCCGAGAAAGGCACACTCTGATTTGCCTGCTGAGTTTCTGCTGAACGATGCCTCAACTACTGGGAACTCCCTCTTTCCCGAACCCAACAACCACAGAGGTTACCCTACCCACCCTCTTTCTCGCTGGTCTTCCGGATGCAAGCGAATCCACTGCTCCGTTGGCGCATGAGGCGCAAGAGGCAAAGAATGGTTCTGCCTGCTTTGAGGGATCTGTGGGGATGCGATGAAGCCTGTGCCGCTCCAACCCGTCAGGTGAATCCACCCACTGCATGTGGAGCAGTACTTGTTGCCGAGTAGGCACTTTGAAATCTGCCTCCAGCATCTTGCTCAAGCTGCATCTCAGCGGCGAGCGAGCAAAAGCGTGAAGATTCGTGTTGTTCCGTTGTCTCCAGCTGATCACAGCCCTCTGCTGTGATGACATCGCGCAGCCTGCGATGAATGCAAACCTCGCTTCGCCAAAGGCATGCTGTCTGCCGCAATTTTTGAATGACAAGTGCGGCCAAATGTTGATTTTGCGGGAATGGGAAACAGAAAAGGGAAATGTTGGATTTGGCTGGTGAAAACATCAGATTCTGGTGTGTGGGCAAAAATTCGTAAAATGTGGTCCCAATTGAATAAGCTTTTGAAGCCGGTGCCACAATAATTTGTGAAGCCAATGAATTTCAATAAACTTGTGTTTTTGATGAAGACGCTCAAATGGAACATTTTGGCGTTCGTCGCTGAAAATAGAGTGCCTTGGGGTAAATTTGCAACATGTCAACATGGAGGTAATTTTGCAACGGTCATGTTTGGCCTTGTTGATTTTTGATTTTTTCCAATTTATTGATTCTGTGCTGAAGCTGGTTATTTTTGAAGTGAGGACCCCGATTTTCTCAATTTTTTATCAAAAGAAAATTTTTCTATAGGCTGTAGTTCAGCAAAGCCACAAAATCATGCCAAAAAATTTTGGCGGTGCTCTTATAACTTTTATAACCTCCAAAAAACCATACAATTCCCAAGCCTGATAGTTTTTCTGCTAATTATAGATGCCTCAGAGGTTGTGTGGTTGCACATGTGGCAAACTTTATTTCCTTAGCAAAACCACCAGGGAGCATTGCAAATTTACCTCCCAATTTTCCTCATTCTGGGGTAATTTGCAATTTGTGGGGTCAATTCTGCAACAACAAAACAATGATATAAGACCTCATAAGAACCACAAGGGACACTATACAGGTGTTTAAAATATTAGGCAGGGTAGGGTAGGCTAACTGGCATTCTTTTCTTTTCTTTTTACACTAGATTAGATAAAACAGGCAATCGAAAAGTTAGCTGGCAGTTTTGCTCTTGATTGAAAATGCCGAGAAATTATATTCCCAAAGTGAAACAATTCACAGATGAAGATCTTGCAAATGCTGTTGCTGCTGTTGAAGGTGGGATGACACAGGCTGATGCAGCCAGGGAGTTTAAAGTTCCAACTTACACTCTCAGTAGAAGAATCAATGGAAAGTTTCTTGGGAAAGGGGGCAGAAAAACAGTGCTTGCTGAAGAAGATGAAAGTGAACTGGCGGAGTGTCTGAGAGTTATGGGGAAATGGGGCTTCGGTCTTAACAAAAAGCAGGTTCTGGACACAGTTTCAGAATTTGTCAAAGTCAACAACATTCAGCAGCATCCATTCAAAGATGGTGTTCCTGGACGGGATTGGTTTGAACGATTCACCAAAAAACATGATCTTAAGGTGAAAAAACTTCAACCACTGGAGCAACGCAGACGTGATGCCATCAGTGATCCCTTCATAGTTTATCATTTCTATGACTTGCTGTATGAAGAAATCAATGGGCTTCAACTGTTTGATCGGCCTGAATGCATTTGGAATTTAGACGAGACCGGATTTCATACCGATCCCTTGAAATCCAAAATTGTTCTCGGCAAACACCAATTTGCATATAACAACATCACTGGCTCCGGTAGAGAAACACGCACTGTGATGGCCTGTGTTTCAGCTGCCGGGGATGCGCTGGACCCCCTCGTTGTCTACAAAGGTTCAAATTGGTGGAACACATGGAAAGGAACAAAAGATTTGCCAAACACAACCTATGGCATATCGGAGAATGGCTGGATGACATCCGAGATTTTCTTGGATTTTTTCAAGAACTTCAGTAAGCAAGTTCTGCAGAGACCCATTCTAATGATCTACGATGGCCATCTTTCACATGTGAACTATGGAGTCATCGATTTTGCCAGGTCAAATGGAATTTCCATCCTCAAACTCCCACCCCATACGACTAGCAAACTGCAACCCCTGGATAAAGCATGTTTCCGACCCCTGAAGATGAACTGGGAAACTGCATTGCATGACTGGCAAATTCAAAACAAGCAGACCCTAACAAAATCAGAGTTTACAAATTTGGTCTGTTCTATCTGGAAGCAGTCCCTAACGGAAGAAAACATCAAATCTGGATTCAGATCAACCGGTATTTATCCTCCGAATATGAACAAATACCCTAACAGTGAATTCGAGCCAGAAAAAATCAACAAGTACATTGCCTGGAAGAGCGCTAACAACAGTCGCACAAACAATGACGGACAAGTCAACCAACTGGATTCTGCAAAGTTTCCACCGCTAATTCTCCTGGATATCCAACCAGCTGCTTCTCTGCAGTCAATCATGCCTGTTGTCACATATCCATGCGTGCCATCTTTTCCCCTGGTGTCCAATGATGCTGAAACAAGGTCCGTTTTTGCATCCAGCAGTTCAAAGGTATCAACGAAAGTCACAACAACTGGGTCCAAAAAAGCTACTCAAGATAGTGTTCATGTCTCCCCAGCATCTAGCAGTACTAGCGTGCATGTCTGCCCAGCATCTAGCAGTACTAGCGTGCATGTCTGCCCAGCATCTAGCGGTACTCAACAGGCATCCTTCTCAAGAGATCCAAAGGCTACATCTCTTTTCCAAGACTCAACATCAAAGAGAACTCCCACTTCAGAGCCAAAGATAGATCTACCGCCGCGTCCACTGGTCAGACCATCATGCAGTCTTGATTCCAACCCGAAACAACGGAGCCCAATCAAAATTGCAGAGCAAAATTCAAAAGCCTTGCATGCATTGGATTTGAGTATCTCCTCGCAAAATGAACAGAACTGTGGTGATGTGGATATTCCGCCAAGCACACCAAGAGAGAACATATGCAAGACAAGAAGTTTTGAGGACCTCATGATCGAGCTGTATCGGAAACCTGCTGCAACATCAACCCCTCAGAGCAGAAAGAAACTTAATTTCCAAGCAGCTGTCATTACATCGCCACAATATGCTGCAGCGAACAATGAATTGCAGAGAACAAAACCAGCAACTAAGAGGCACTTGCACTCGGAATCTGTCAAAAATCCACGTCCTATTTCTGCAAAATCAGCAAAACAAAAACGAGGAAATTGCTCCAGATTCAACACGGCACCCTCCTCAAGCGACAGTGAAGAATGTGATCCCCCGAAGAAACTGTGCAACGACACGAGTGATGATGACATTGACTTTGGGGATCATGATGACGAAACAGTGTGGGAGAACAGTCATGTGCCACAGAACACTCGTCAGCTCAAAACACATTTGAAAAAGGTGGTCAGTCAAGTTGCGACAACCAAGTTTTTTGCTGTGTACTTCGAAGAAAAGTACTACTATGGCCAAGTCCTGAAAACTTTCGAGGAAGATAATGAGCATGACTCTCCAATGGTTCAAGTTGAGATGAAATTTCTGGAAAAGGCAGCATCAATGCACCAGTTCCGATGGCCGTTAAAACCAAAGTGTGAGATAATTGATGTCAACCAGCTATTCTACGGACCGATAGAACCAAGTGGTATTTCTCCATTTACAATTGGTGATGACGAACACATTTCCAAAATATACAAATGCATGCGTTCCAGGAGAAATGAGATATTCCTTTCAAACACCAAGTGAACTGCCAGTGTTTAAACAGTTGTGGACAAGGATGAAGATATTCCGAACAATCATTTTTGAATTTGGTTTGTCGAGATCTGTGCCTGTGAACTGTGTGTGCCTGTGAACTGTGAAGTCACAATAGATAGTTGAAGTGGATAAATTTTACCTTGTTTTACATTTTTTTATATAGATACCTAATTTTTTCAGCAGGAGACATCAGTGCTGGAAAAAGCTCCCAGTTCTGTGCCACAAACTTAGCTCGTAGACCCTCAGAAGACTGAAGGCAACACCCATGCAATCTGCACACAATGAGAATGAATGGAAACAAACATGCTCACTTAACATCTCAATGGGTGAAATTTTTATCCAGTACTGATCTCTCTGCTGAGAGATTTGTCAAAACTATTAGATACAACAAATTAGCCCAATTATTGTAAACTAACATAATATGTAGGTAGATACCTGGGCCGATGTCCATACATCGTATGAAATGAATGGATGTAGGCCTATATCTACCCTATTGAGTTAGTTCACAATAAATTGTGTTAACCTATTTATTGCATAAATGTCACACATTTTTACAAACAAAACGATAAGGGGATTGCAGGCCTACAGTACAGATACCAAAATGGGGAAATGATCTGGGGCCATATTACAGAAACTCTCTCAGCGTTGAGAAACTTCTCAAGCAAGACTTGACTCAAATTTTTCCATTGTTGTAAATGCGAATATTTGAGTGATCTCTTGCTTGAGAACCTTCTCAACGCTGAGAGAGTTTCTGTAATATGGCCCCTGGCTTTTCATGGAGCATCCCAAGATGGTTGATCAGACAGCCACATGTATTGGTGTGTTTTCTTACAAAATAACAGAAAATCGGAAATTAAGGGGGGGCTCAAGCCCTCTGAGCCCTCCCCATGGGATCGCCACTATTCTCCTGTGTCTGCAAAAGTGTAGCAGACCATTTTTAATGTGACCTTCTCTTTTATTTGTTGAATTGGAAGCCTTTCAAACCATTCAGAAACTATTGCAACTCTTTCTTTATTAAACATTGTTAATGATTTTTTATATTTCTTTCCAAAATAAAAATAGGGTCTTCCGTGACTTAAATGGTGATGTGCATGCTTTAGGTTCTTAAGTGTATCAATAACTTTGAGAATAAAGCAAGGACTGAAAATTTATGAGTCGATGTTGCCAGCAATATTTCACGTGAAGAGAAATTTGCAACCCAATGGAGGTAATTCTGCAACATCATCAGAAGCATGAAGAAACTCCAATGAGGGTAATTTTGCAATCTTGCCTCATAATATTATTTTACGTCTCTCTGAACTTTGCTTTATGTTGTGGGATGGTAATATGTTTGAAATCCAAGCACCATTTTGAACAAATTGTCTCTTGCAAAATTCCCTCCGACAATTGCAAATTTCCCCCCAAGGGAGGGAATTTTGCAAGTGTGTTTTTTCTATTTTTCACAGAAGTGACAACAGGAAATTGGTCGACCAGTATTGGAAAACATTTGGGTGCATGGCCAACACCACCTCCAGGGTCAGATGCTGATTTTTAAAGCAGAAAATTTAAAAAAACTCAAATTTAAAAATTTTGTTGCAAATTTACCCCATGGCACTCTATCGCTTTTTCGGAGCTTGATATGGAAGGGATATTTCGCAAGTGCAAATGTTCAACAAAACATGGAAACACAACATTGAACATGGAAATGCCTGTTGGATAAAAAGCTTGAAATTGGCTTGCAGCGGCATAGCCAGGCCTGTGCGAACGGGGGGCATGGGGACACTGCTCACCAATTAAACTTTCTGCCGCTCATCTGGGCTTTGCTTGTTGTGAAAGATTGTTTTGAAATTGCCGAAGTGATTTTTTCCTTTCACCTCAGTTTCGAACCACCTCAATGAAATATGTTGTCCACACTTTGCTGGTATTCAACTCGATGCATACAGATGTGAAAAATGCTCAGTTTTTCAAAAACGTGAGCATTCTGAGCAGCATTTGAGGCTCCATTTTTCAAAATTTCTTCCCCTTTGGGGAGGGGGACACCCCCTCCCCGAACCCTCCCCCAGCGTTGCGCGAACAGTGCCCTGGAAAAAGTGCCTGCCTGCATCTGGCACCCACCGCACGCCACTGACGGCGGAGAGACGGGTCCGGTGGAAAACGACTTCGGTGGAAAGTTCAGAGCGAAAAGCTTGATTTTCAAATCAGGACGCATTGCATGATCAATGAACAAGGTGTGGAAACTTGGAGATTGCATGAAAAAAAAATGGATAAAAAACTAACTTAAACGCTCTTTCGACATCTGTTTTCAATTGTTGAGACGTGACATTTCGAGGGTATCGCACCCTCGTTGACGAACGACTGTCACAAGAAAGCGTTGCTGATTGCTGCTGAAACAAAGGAATTTCCCATCCCATCTCAGCAGCAATCAGCAACGTCTTTTTGAGTTCAGTCGTTTCGTCAACGAGGGTGCGATACCCTCGAAACGTCACGCCTCAACAATTGAAAACAGAGATCGAAAGAGCATGAAGTGAGTTGTTTATCCATTCTGCTGTCATTGAAAGTCAGGAAAATCCTGTCACCATATGGTGAAGAAAGCATCGAAGTGTTTCCCACTAGCTCCCTCTCTCCAGTGAAAAGGTTGGGGAAGCGAGCAGCTTGAAGAAATGGCACTGGGCAAAATAGGTGGTTTCAAACACTTCAAGGCTTTGGCAGGTATGACATCCAGGATGAAATGGCTCTGGATAACATATTGAGTTACAACCCACTTCAACGCGCAGACATCATGTGTCATCTTCATGCTTAACATG
>JASGXE010006666.1:0-40266 GCA_030068105.1 Sinentomon sp. SZTP_YWyxl | reverse complement strand
GGCACAGGCGTAGTACGGCACCTGTCGGGGTTCGATACCAAAGGGTCAGTCCGTTTTTTCTTTGTTTTTGATTTAGGAACAGTATACACCGTGGCGAGCCGTCAACCCACTTACGGGAGCCTGTCTATTGGGTCCTCGCGCCCCCGCCGGCCACACGGGGTACTTCCGACAAGTCGGGACAGGCGCGGGGTTCTGGTTCTCTTAGCCGTATCCCATCCTCCTTTGCCCGTTCGTCCATCCGAGGGACACATTGGCCGCCGGAGTCATCAGGACCCTGAGGAATAATCTGGAGGCGTCCCTTTGCCCGTTCACCCGTCCAAGAGGTTGCTTGGCCGCCGAGACGGCAAGCACAGCCAATCTTTTACCCGTTCACCTATCCAGGGGGCTAATTGGCCGCGAGATCAGCTGGCCCACCCTACCTCCATTTGCCTCAGGGCGTTGGTGACCGTGGTGGTGCCAAAATCTAATCAGTTACCAACATACGTTGCCCCCCACCCACCACGGGGAGGTGGAAAAATCTGTCCGAAGACAGATACCAGGTCGGGTGGGTTATTATTATAATAATAATTATTATTATTATTACGTGCAAACGGCATCGGCCTGTGGCACGCTATGGTTGTTGTATCTCAGTGGAAACGACCTGGATTCTCCCTTATGAACTTTAGTGCTTCGAGGCGAAAACGGTCGTCGCCAACAATTTCGGTGACCTGTCGTGGGAGGTTGTTCCAAAGCCTAACGGTATCAGGAAAAAACGATCCCGAGTAGGCATTAGTTCGGGCTAGGATGTGGCTGAAACAATTATCATTTATATGCCTATTTGAGAGGGCTCGCGATTGTTCGACGTCATGAGGAAACGATATTCCCACGCCCCCATTTAGTATTTTATGGAACATAGCAAGTCGGGCTGCTTTCCTGCGTTCTGATAACTTGGGTAGGTCGAGCTCACCAAGCATTGTTGTAACGCTTGATCCTCTGTCATAATCTGAGCATATGAATCTCGCTGCAATTCGTTGTACACGTTCTATACGCTCGATGTGCCCGACCTGTGACGGATCCCATATTGAACCCCCGTATTCCAAAACTGGACGCACCAAAGTTTTATATGCCAAAAGTTTTACTTTTGTTGGGCACTGACTGAGGTGTCTTCGAACGAATCCAAGAAGAGAGAGGCCCTTGTTGGAAATTCGTTCAACGTGCTTGGACCAGCATAAGTCTTCAGACAGCGTGACTCCAACATTACTTAAATCCTTGTTTAATCTTATAATCCTTTTTATTCTGCAACTCAGTGGTGCCCATTACGTAATTAAAGCGGAGCGGATCTTGGCGCCGGCTGAATGTCACGGTATCGCATTTATCGATATTGAACTCCATCTGCCATTCAGAGGCCCAATTACGGGTGGAATCGATATCTGCTTGCAAGAGCTGGCAGTCAGTTTGGCTGTCAATGGTTCGATATACAACACAGTCATCCGCAAATAGACGGACGTGGGAACCGAGAAGGAGAGGGAGATCATTGATGTAAATCAAGAACAGCAAAGGGCCCAACACCGTTCCCTGCGGAACACCAGATGTCACACTGCACAGTGGTCCGATTTCTCACCATCAACAATTACTGCTTGTGTTCTATTCCTGAGGTATGCCGCTATCCAGGCCACACAGATTGGGTCGATGTTGTAATTGCGCAGTTTCATGATCAGTCGATTGTGAGGTACTTTGTCGAACGCCTTACTGAAATCAAGAAAGATAGCATCAATCTGCTTTCTGTTGTCCAGAGACTTTGCAAGTTCATTAACGAACTCGAGGAGCTGAGTCTCGCACGACAGACCGCGACGAAAACCATGCTGCATACGATTTAGAAGATGGTTACTATTCAAATGGGCAAAGATGCTTGAAAACAAGATGTGTTCAAAAATCTTGCAAACAATACAAGTCAGTGAGATTGGTCTGTAGTTCGACGGGTCAAAACATGAGCCTGTCTTGGGGATCGGGGTGACAAGAGCACTTCGCCAGTCCGAGGGCACAACTCCTGTGTCCAGCGAGAGTTGAAACAGCAGAGCAAGAAAGGGACCAATTTCACGTGAAAGAAACTTCAAAACTCGTCCAGGCAGGCCGTCCGGGCCGGGTGATTTGTTTATGTTGATCGTCGATAGCAGCTTAATAACTCCTTCCGCAGTCACCACAAGTGGAGGCATAATGGGACAGGACGAATGAATAAAACGGGGGTCAACAGTGAGGTTATTAATCGGTTTCTCCAAAGTGAAGACCTTGCTAAACACATCACTCAGCAAATTTGCTTTTCCTTTGGCGTCAGTCACCAGTTCTGAGTTCATCCAGGTGATTTTTTAGGGATGAAAATGTCTTCGTTGTCCGGCGAGATTTGATAAAATTCCAGAATTTTTTCTTGTTGTCACTTTTGAATGCCTCCGTCAGAAAGTCAGCAAGCGCTCCTTTGGACTGTTGCTTTACTGTTTTCCTAAGCTCACGAAACTTGGTTCTTTCACTTTCTTGGAATTTATTCTTCAGGCGCGCATGAGCTCTGCGCTTTTGCCGAAGAAGTCGCTTCAATTGTGGCCTGATCCAAGGTTGGAAGGAAGTATCACAGTTAACAGTTTTGGACGGAATGAATCTTCCTATAAGATCATGCAACAGATTTTTAAACCCAATCCAACAGCTCTCTGCAGAATTCTGATCTATGGTGTCCGAAAGTTTCAACAATCCTGTTAGCAATTCACTGCGCATCGATTCCCAGTCGGCACGGCAATAGACAAGGATTTTTCGGGACAGATATCCCCTTTTCTTTACCATTGCTTTCAGGCTTCCAATAACTGCATGGTGGTCACCGATTCCCTGTTCAACATCGATTTCGAGGTCAGGAACATTAGATAAGATTAAGTCAAGAATATTTTTCGAATTTTCGGCGACTCTCGTCGGACAGAATACAAATTGGCGAAGACCAAAAGTTCCAACGGCTTCCAAAAAGACCTCGTGCTTACTCCTATCGTTGGTGGTAGCTTTTACGGTCCCAAGCTCCCAATCAATATCTGGCAAGTTGAAGTCTCCAGCCAAGATAACCTTATTTGATTCTTGTCCACCAGGACCTTTGATTACGGACTTAAGCATATCGTATATGTCGGCGATCGAGTTGATGCCAGAATTTGGGGGCCGATACACACACCCAATGTGAATCTTGTTATTCTCGCTTGTGACCAGTGTACACCAAATGCATTCAATTTCGGACTGCCTGACAAATTTGAAATCTTTAGGCAGGGACGAAAAACTTTTGTGTATTCCGACGAGGACACCGCCCCCGCACCCACCCACTCTGTCTGAGCGATATATGTCATACAAGTTGGAGTTAAGAATCTCGCTATTGTTTATGCCATGGTGAAGCCACGTTTCAGTCAGAAATAGTAAATCGATATCGTATGTCAACAGAATGGAGTCCAGAGACTGGATCTTTTTGCTTTTACGGATGGACTGACAGTTAAGCACCAAAATTTTCAGATCGCTGAGAGCCGCTCCACGATTTGACTGCTTGCATGCGCTTGACTGAGACCCGGTGCTCATGTCGGAGTTCGACTGAACAGACCCCAACCGTGAAACATCCCTGTTAGAAACAGGTTTATGGCAAGCGTTTAGGTTGTGCTCTGCAACGTTTGTGATCGTTTCTCTAAAAAAAGAGAGGTGAACCTGCAAATCTCTTCAGCGACGTGTTGCGCTCCAATTGGCCTGTAATGCAATAAATCCTTGTGGCTGAGAAAGTATGGTGTTTGGAAACGCCTGAGATCAATGAACGTTGCATTTAGTTCGTGCACAGTGGTTTTCAATCTGTCATTTGCGACTTTGAAACGGTGGAATTCCATGTCTCCATATTTTAGTGTTTGTGGAATACTGCAGATTGAAAATGTGAACGTGGATGTCAGCTGTGAGCTTATTTCGTGTGCCTTTTGAATCATTTCAGAAAGTGCTGAAATAAGTGGTGAAAGTCCCAATCTGTGATTGTTTACACCAATGTGAAATGCTACATGAACCACTTCGGCATAGTTGTTGTGGAGCAGGGTGACTACAGCTCCTATATTTCCTATAATTCCTATTTTTTTGAACTTCCTCCTATATTCTCCTATTTTTCCTATTTTTTCAGAGTGCTCCTATATTTTTGAAAAAATTAAAGAATGGGGAGTCCTGTGAACTTGATTTGAGGGCATTGCTTGACACAAATACCTTTTTGTCAGATTCAGATTGCTTTCGAGTGTTGCCCTGATAATTTATTTCGCAAATTGTGGTCAATTTAGCAATTATCCTTAAATAATTTTTATCTTTTCTTTTTCCCTTCCAGTAAAACTTTTTAGCAAATGCTGTTATTTGTTCCAAAAGCACATTTGCAAAATTGATTTGATTTGATTGAAATCGTTAATGGCCATACGATAGGAAATTGGACAGAGTGTCGAAGGTGATGACCGTTTGCAATCTTCAGAGGACAAAACATAAAACATATCGAATCTCCACTGAATAAAGATTCAGGGGAAGCGTGATGCCAAGCAGTCATGATTGCTGACCACATCTGACGGCAATGCTGGATGGAAACCAAGCATGCTCGATTGGGCCAATGGGAATTTGGAAAAATGCGACAGAAGAATAAAACCGACATTTCAAAGTGCGGAAAACAAGAAGGATTCAGTTGCGAAATGGTACAGTCGCCGTCATTTCGGAAAAGTCGATGTCATGAGCGGAAGGTCCCCGGTTCGATTCCAGGGAAATGGTAATTTTTTTCAGAGAGAAAAGAGACAACTCAAAAGATCTGGACGAAACACTTGCATTGATATTTTGTCACCTTCCATGAACTTCCACGAAAAATAAGCCAGCAACATGATCTTATTTATAATCTGAATAACATAATTTCGGCAGGAAAAACTTATCGTGAGGATTTTCATGGCCTTAGATGCAAAATTCTTTTGAATTTTTCGTTAAGTTCGGTTAGGTTCGATTCGATTAAGTGTGTAGGTATGTTTTTAAGATCGGATGGTTTTTTAAGATCGCATATTGATTCAACCTCGAATGTTTTCGAGTTCGAATTTTCGGATTTCACGCCACTCGGACTGAAAAGTCCATTTTCACCAGGGGGTGTTCCCCGTTCCAAGGGACGTTCCCGTCCGTCTGTTTGGGCGTTGTGGTGAAATGGATGGCACATTCGTGTTGCGCCGAGCAATCCCAGTTTTTTTTTTACCAAGGCCCCATGTGTTTTGCCGTATTTGTACTAATCGTGACAGTGGGCCCGAAGGGCCCACTAGTTCTAATGATCGCTCACCGAATATCAAAAGGCTAATACAGGTTTCATTTGTCAAACGTAAAAGGGAGTTCAAAATGAAAATGGTCAAATATTCCCAAAATCGCACGCAGGTTATTCAAGTGCCGCGTGTGTTCTCAATATCTGGATACGCCCGCGTAAAAGTGAAGCCACTGCAGAGATTGTAAGTGTTATACATTCAAAACTTTCGTTATTGCGTGGTAAGCAATATCCCAAGCTGTGGTATGGATGATGCTCTGAGATCTCTGTTGGAAAAAAACATTGTCAGTATTGGCCTGTTACCCCATTGGAAATGGGTGTCTCTGAATTCCAATTCCAAAATTGACCGCAGATTCGCGCATTTGTATTTCTTCAAAATTCAAAAAAAAAATCTTGTTTAAGATTGCACTTTCTGTCTGAAAACAACATCCGTTGCTGCAGTTTAAAGAAAAAGAATACCTTCGGGCTTCATGGAAACAAAAATTACAGAGCATCGAAAATTTTCCCCTCAGAGGAAACTTTACCCCGTTTGGCCGTTTATTATCTCTCCACTGCTGATATGTAATTACGGTTACATGGGAACTTAGGTACCTGCGTGTTTAACGTTGCAGATTTGGGCTTGTTAGTACATTTTTTAACTTCCTATATTTTTGAACTGTCTCCTATATTTTAGACTTCATCCTCCTATATTTTTCCGGCCAGACTCCTGTATTTTTTCAAGCCTCCCGTAGTCACCCTGTGTGGAGGAGCATTGGTAATTTCATCATGATGTCTGCAATTGTTGCTCCTCGGAAGGCATGAACAGTGGTGTGGCCATCACTTTCGATATGCTGTTCTATAAATACAGCGTTTGAATCGCCAATGATGACCAAATGAGGTGCTGAATTGTGAGAATTAGTTCCAGTGTGAGTGTGGTTTTTTGTGGTATTTGAGGATGATGAATGTGATGGTGTAGGTATAGGTTCTGTGTGTGACTTAGGTTGTGTTTGTCCTGTGGTTGGATCAGGGATGGGCAAGGTAGGGTACCTTAGAGGGGGGGGTAAAGGGGGTCTACGATGGGGGGGGTAGGGCGCCGGAAATGCAGGCGGTCTGGGGGGCGGCAGCCCCCCAGCATGGGGGGTCGGGGGGGCTGAGCCCCCCAGCGGGGGTCCAGGGGGCAGCGCCCCCGGCAGGGGTTTGGGGGACAGCGTCCCCCAAAAGCTGAAGCTTTTTTGAAAAATTAGGGGTCCTCAGATGCCATTTTACGACATTTCAGGTCCTTTTTTCCTTATCCTGGAGGGTTTGCAGTCGCAATAGATGGAGCAAGGAAATAACTGTCAGACACGACTTTCTGGATGAGTTTTTTTTTCATTTTACCATTTTCTGTAAATCAAAACAGAAAGTACAAAAGAAACAGAATGTAGCTATTGAAGTCCTGGGGTGTGCAGGGCACACACCAGGACTTCGGCCAAGGGTCCCCTCGGAAAAAGGCTAGGGGGTAACATCGGCCGAAGGTCGAGGTTACCCCCCCTAGCCTTTTTCCAGCAGGGGAATCAAAACAGGAATTACAAAAGAAACAGAATGTTGCTATTGAAGTCCTTCCTGGTGTGTGCAGGACACACGAGGACTTTGGCCAAAGGTACCCTTGGAAAAAGGATGGGGGTAACCTGAGCCAAAGGCCGAGGTTACCCCCCCTGGCCTTTTTCCGGCAGGGGAATCAAAAAGGAAGTAGGTACAAAAGAAACAGAATGTTGCTATTGAAGTCCTTCCTGGTGTGTTCAGGGCACACACCAGGAAGGACTTTGACAGCAACATTGTAGGGTGGGGGTAGGGGGGGGTAACCTCGGCAAAAGGCAGAGGTTGCCCCCCCTAGCCTTTTTCCGGCAGGGGAATCAAAACAGAAAGTACAAAGAAACAATGTTGCTCCTATTGAAGTCCTAGTGTGTGCCCTGCACACACACCAGGACTCTTTTCCCACCTTTTTTCCGACGGTACCCTTGGCCTTCGGCCAAGGGTACCGTCGGAAAAAGGCTGGGGGGGGTAACCTCGGCCGAAGGCCAGGGGGGGTAACCCCCCCCCTACCCCCCCTATGCTCAACCTCGGCCGAAGGCCAGGGGGGGTAACCCCCCCCCTACCCCCCCTATGCTCAACCCTGGGTCGGATCCGGGACTGCGTACGTGTGTTTGTCCTGTTTGAAAGTGTCATTTTCAATGGACTCGTTTTTGACTGAGTGACTGTCCATCCAGCATTGTCTGTAAGTTTGCGTTGACGTGTTTTCTTTGATGCAGTTGGTGTCGGTGTGACTGGTGGCATTGCTGGATTGAATCCCACAGGTTTTGGTTTAGCTGCTGATGTGTTTGTTTCATCTGTCACGGGAAGACCACCACTTCCCTTTTTGTGAGGCATCAGTGGTGAAAACTTGTTTCTGGTGGTTGTTGGTGTTGTGCGATGCGGAGGGTTGGATTTCGGACCATTTCGTTTACTTGGTGGTTGAAAATCCATCCTCTGTCGTGTTTCAAATGCTGCGTTTTGTGGTGCTGTGGATGTTTGAGGTGCCATCATGACTGGCTGTTTCTTCCTCGTTTGCGACTGAGTGTGAGGATGGACGCCATTTTTAGGTTTGGATGAGTGTCTGTTGTCGGTCTGCAGTGCCTGGCTGTAAGTTTTGGAGGATGACTGGCCGGTGTTCATCCAAGACTGCCCCTCGTTAACTGAGGTTTGGCCAAGAAACAACTGAGGAATCACACGTGCCTCCTCCAGCTGCATCTTCAAAGCGGCATTCTCGGAACGAACCTCTGCCAGATCCTTGTTCAGTTTGAGAACCAGTGCTTCGAGTGACTGTATTTTGTCCAATGTGTGACTGGTGTTATGGTTTAGTTGGGTGTTTGATTGAACAGGTTGGTGATGCTGAACTGACTGATTTGTTGTTAAATGTTGGATCATTGCATACAGGGTTGCAATATGTTGCGGCACACTGTCTTGCGTTATAGTCAACATTGTCAAGACAATTTTACAACGAACAACAAAGAAAAGAACGAAACAACCTGGTTTTTCTTCTCGAAGTGCAGGATACTTGATCTTGAATCTTGATCCGGGAGAGACCCAATTCCAGCGTTGAGCTGCGTTCCCAGGTGTGCAACCGAGATATCCCGTGCCTTTTCTGGCGTCTTTAAGGGTTCAAGGTTAGCACAGAAGAGGTGACCACTGATCAGGCATGCCTGCGTGTATCACAAACGGATTCACAGGTCGCAGGACTCGCACACTACCCGCTGCTCCTTGGAGTCAATACGGGGAACAGGTCGGCGCGAGACCAACCTGCAGGTAAAGAGGTCCAGCCTCCCTGCGATGCGCACCTGGCAGCCAAACGCACGGAGGTACCTGCTCCCTTCCGCAAATTTAATTCTCAAGCAAACAAATTCAAAAAGCACAATCACGGAGCACACAACCTTCTCCTCGGGTGCCAAGCTCGGGAATATCTTCAACTTCACTCTAATCTAATTTTATGTGGCAACATAGGTTGTCCATTAAAGTAGTGCACATCAAGTGTATTTGATTTCTAAAAGCATGTTAAACATGTTTAAAGTGCACCATTGCAAGTGGATAATGCAACCTACAGTGCTGAAAAACATACAAAATAGCCAATTTTAACTCAGATTCCCCGATTTGAGACACATTATTTTCAGGGTCGGAAACACACGTTTTTAATGAATGAAAAAACATGCTTTTTTCTATGCAAACAAATTTTCAGTTTGTTTGGAAATTCCCGGTAAGGGTTATTTTTCATTGTCACACAAATTTTTGTTTGCATACAAAAATGTGAAAAGAAACAATGCTTGGAAACAAAATCTGTTCATGAAGAGGTTGTGTTTTTTTTTCTTTTTTATTTGTTTTGTTCCTTCTCTGTTCAATTTCCTCTCATCTATCAACTCAACTGTGTCTATCCATTGACCATTATGATATAATGGAACCTTTTGCCTTGCCTTGTTCTTTTTTTTTTTTTTTTTAAGTGATGTCCTTTATTTCAATAATACCCAAACAACACAAACAAGAAAGAATTTCGAAGGAAGGCCGGGATAAATCCGATAAATGGCCCCCCTTTTTTGAAGAATCAAGAATCAAACTAGGCAATTTTGACAAGACAAAATGTGGTCAGAGCCACAAAAGCCAACAACAGAAATGTCAAATGGAATAAACACAAATTATGTACAAATTCACCTTCAGCTTATTGAGAATGGAAATGCCTGAACTGGTAAACAAATGCAGATTTAGACCTTGACATTCTAATCTGCATAGGTAAGGAATTCCACAAACTTCCACCTACAAATTGTAAACCTTTTAGACCGTAATTCGTTTTTACCACTGGAAGCAAGAATTCTTTATTGCAGGCAGCCCTAATGTTTCCTGAATTCAATATGAAGTGTTTCCCAAAGATTAATTCATCCAGTTCTGATTTTAAGAGATTAAACATAAAAATTCCTACTCTGAATGTCAGAAGATCCCCAATCCTCATAAGACTTAAACGTTCAAAACAAAGCTGTATGATCTCGAAAACCAGATTTTGTGATTATGCGGACAACCTTTTTTTGGATTTTTAAAATTGATGACATATCACCACCAGTGAGATAGCAACCCCATGACTCGCAACAATAAATCAAATGTGGATAGACAAAAGCATAATAATACAATTTCAGAACATCCTCTGGAAAAAATTTCAACTTGTACATTATTCCAGTGAACATAGAAGCCTTTTTCATCACATGATTTATGTGGACTTTCCAGGTAAAAAATTCATCAAACCAGCAACCTAAATACCTAATCTCAGACACTCGACTAACTGGTACACCATTTACTGCTATGTTTCCCACAAAAGCAGGAAGTACTTTCCGTCTATCTCGGAATATCGTATAGCAGGTCTTAAACACATTCAGCGATAATTTGTTAGCACTTAGCCACTCATATAATGACTGAATCTCCATATTAAGGCTGTCAACAAGTTTTCCTGCATCCTCCCCACATTTATAAATCACTGTGTCATCGGCAAAGATAATTGAAGAAATGTCTGCGCTCAAAACACTGGGCAGATCATTTATATACACTAAAAACAATAAAGGTCCAAGGATACTGCCCTGTGGAACACCACAGGTGATATCCCGAAGATTCGATTTTGAAGACCCAATGCAAACCATTTGCTTGCGACCACTTAAATAGCTTGATAAAAGCTTGCAACTCATCCCTCGAAATCCATATCTCTCTAACTTTCTCAGCAAAATGTCATGACTCACCGTATCAAAAGCCTTCATAAGGTCTAGAAATACACCAACCCCTACTAGACTTTTATCAAGGGTGTTGGAGATCAAACTTGTCAACTTAGCTACAGCTAAAGCTGTAGACTTCCCCTTCTGAAAACCAAATTGGTTAGAGACAAGTAACTCATGCTTATTAATAAAACTTAACATCCTGTTGAATATCAAACGTTCAAAAATCTTGCTTAAAGCTGGTAACATTGAAATAGGTCGATAGTTACTAAGAATACCCCGATCCCCACCCTTAAATAATGGTTTCACTTTTGCAACTTTTAGAGAGTCTGGAAAAACACCATCCCTGAACATCAAACATGCAGCATAACATAATGGCTTAACCAAATATTTTACAGAATTTTTTAGAATAACATTGCTAATTTCATCCGGACCCGTAGATGTTTTCGATATGAGCCCATTAATAACTGCATTAACTTCACCCTCTGAAGGTGGATGAAGGAAGCAGGAGCTCATGTTGAAAGGGATCAAAGCGACAGGGTCTAACATGGAATCCTGAATATTTTCTGCCACCATTTTCCCCACATTCACAAAATATTCATTAAAACTATTTGCAGCTTCCAAATCAGTCTTAACCCGATTTGAATTGCTCTCATCCCTCAACTGAATGTCAATCTGAGATTTGTGGCTCTTATTTAAAGCACTCTTTATCACTGTCCACTTCTTCTTACCATCCACTCCACAATCACGAAGTTGCTGACAGTAATATGAAGCTTTAGCATCCGAAATTACAGATTTTAAGACCAATCTGTAAGTATTATAGCGCATAGCAAAGTCATCTCTCAGTGGATTCCTTTTCTTCAATCGAAATAGTTTATCTTTCACTTTAATTGACTTTAGAATCGATTTTGTGATATGGTTAATGGCTGATGGTTAAAGAGATACTTATTCCTTCCACTCCTTAAATGGGTATGCATTTTTACGACATCATTAACAGTAGACGATAACGAATTAACACATTCAGAAGCATTAACACAATTAAACAATCCAATAGCATACCAATCAATTCTCTGCATGTCCAGTGCAATAGCATTATAATCACGCTGAACGTATGAATGTGTCTTGGCTGGAACTTTGTTACCAACATGGTTTCCAATGAAACCAGCCACAGGAAAGTGATCAGAAAGGTCATGTTCCAGAACAAATGTCGAGATTGAGCTTAGGTCATTAGTGAAGATATGATCAATAATAGCCTGTGAATGATCAGTGACCCTGGTTGGCTTATCAATGCACATCCTAAATCCATTTCCTGTCACACTATTTATATACATTTGACACTGTGGAGCATTTTCCAAATGAAAATTTATATCACCACAAAAATAACCCATTCTGCCTTCCATGCTGATGATTTGTAATGCCTTGTCTAAGGCATCACAGAAATCAGCACAATTTGAAGCAACTGGTGAACGATACAACACTCCAATTATACAACCTGCCATGAAAGATTTCCTTCCAACACTTCCATTTAGAGCATCATTGAAACCTGCAGACACCTGAATAAAAATCACCTCACATTGTGAAACATTTGCAAATAAGTCAGAAATATCCCTACGGAGGATGTAACTAACTCCATCTCTAATATACAAACCCACACCACCATGGTTCGTTTGGTCGTGGCATCCTGGCCTGACTGCGCACTCCAAGTTATAACCGTCAATGAGAAAAAAATCCTCTTCTTCACATCTATTTGTCAATGTCTGCCTACCAACTTATTAACCCTCTTATTACCAACCGACATGAGGGACCAGCGGTTTATGCTGTCTAATTTACCGAGTAGCATCGGTGGATGCAATGTCGAACGTTGCATAGTTCTTGTGTTGCATCTCCCCTTGAAAGTTGCATTTTGGGTGGGCCCCCTTGAAAGTTGCAAAGAGAGAAATGAAAAGAATGGGGCAGATGGGGAGGGATTTCCAAGGGATGCAGGACAATGACATGTGTTCGGTGTGACAGTGCCATGTCGTGCAAAAAAGAGTGTTGAGTTCTCTTTGAATTGAAGCAAACCAAGAAGTCATTTGCTAGGAGGCAGCAGGCGAGGTCTTTAATGGCTTTGTTAGTGTCCCTTTTAACTACAATTTTACCTGCCAACTTAACATGACTTGGTTGAGGAGGGTTAGCAACGGAGCTACGAAAAAGGAAAGTTCACGACCTTTTGAACCACCCTCATATTTTGTTTCAGTAATAATTTTTATTTCTGTCAGAAGTTTATTTGGAGTGGATGGGACGAGGTGTCTGGGAGGGGAGGATGGAGCCTGTTATTGACAAGAGAGAATTTGTCAAGGCTGTTTAACGTTTACATAAAGCGGAGCGGCATTTATCTGCCTTGGAATTAGTTACAACAAGTTGCCACGTTTTGTCTGCAGCATCTTATCAAATGTGTGCATCTCAGGTGCTTACATGACCATCATGCGTATCGGCAAGGCAAGAATCGCCTTAACGGAAAAATCGTCTTCTCTTTTGTATCTAGAGATAAAGAAACGTGGTTCATGCCAAAAAGGTTCCCTCTGGTGTAGGAGCAGCCCCAAGGTCATCTTTGAGTTGCACATTTAATGGAACAAATACCTAAACAGTTTTTTGAAAAACAGGTTTTTGCCAATTTGGATGTGATTTAAACAAACAACGGAAAAACGTTTTAAACGTTTGAAACAACTTTGTTAGCAAAATGTTGTATTATGCACCATCCTGTTTTAAACATTGCTTTTACTGATTTAAAGTACGGAGGGCATTCAGAAAGCTTTGAGTCTGAGATGGAATGATGCACTTCTAGGTAATTTTGATGCCATGGCATCAAAATTTTGGTTCATTATAGAAATGTCAAAGAATTTTCAGGTTGATGCATTGTTGATTTTTTATTTTATGGTCATTTCAAAAAGAGCTCTGCAGAAGTAAAAAACAGACAAAACTGGAGAATGTGAAAAACATCTGTTTGGTCGAAGGTGCATTTTTGGTCGAATTTCGAAACTGCAATTGGTGTTGCAAACTTTTGAACGCACTCGGAAAGTGTGGAGAATTCCAGGCGATCATCCCAGTGATCATCCCAGGTCAGTGATGGGTGCCAAGGCAAGATTCACCTCCGACCATTGACCAACAACGCACCTTCGATCAAACTGATGTTTTTCACATTCACCAGTTTTGTCTGTTTCTGACTTTTGTGGAGCTCTTCTTGAAATGGCCATAAAATAAAAAATCAAAAATGTATCAAACTGAAAATTTTTTTTATTATCTATAATGAACCAGATTTTGATGCCAAGGCATCAAAATTACATAGAAGTGCATCATTCCATCTCAGGCTCAAAACCTTGCTGAATGCCCTCCATATTTGTTTTAAACATTTTTGTTAAATGGCTAATCCTAGGCCATTTGTCTTCCTCTGAGCTGATCCAGGCCAAAACAAAAGTTAAGGTGCCACGCCACGAGAACTTCAATTTTTGTTGACTTTGAGATATTCCAAGGGGATGGAAGATTTCACAATCTTGTTGATTACATATCAAGCAGCACATCGGTTTTGAGTTTTCATGAATCGGCAAGAGCAAAATAAAAAAAAAAAAAACATTTTTTGTCCATTTACATTTGAAAGAACTGTTTTCCTAACCAGTTGATGCACTCATGGTTGATGCAACAACACATACACACCACAGAGAAATCCAATACGAAAAAAGAAAATTGCATTTAAGCACCATTCCAGGATAAGGCAGCATCTGTAACTGATCAACATTCAAAACTGAGAGCTCAAGCCGCCATTTTGTTTATTTTTCTATCTGGATAATGCATCCTGTAATTGCATAATTCTGAATCCTGGCATGATTTTTTTGAAAGAAAAATATGTTTTGAAAAAAATAAAAATGTATGAAAAATGCATGTAATCAATTTTTCATGAAAAATATCTTGAGAATTCGAGGAATGCAGAGAACAATGAATGAAGTGAAAATTTTCACCTCCAATCCCGGTGTTCCTTGAAATTGGTCTTGTTGCCAACATTTGCAAGATAAGATGTTTATTCTGGCTTTGTACTTGACTCTGACTTTGTTACATTCAAACATTAATAATTATGCGTGTGCTTATTGCCCCGGAATAACAGACATACTTGCAAATTGACTGGATTGCCAGAACCCAGGCTGAGGGTGCTTATTGAAAGGACCCACACACAGAATTTCTAGCAGTCTCCCTCTCTCTCACCCCTGGCTTTTGATTGGGACACTATAGATATATCAAATTGAAATCATCTTTGCGCTGTAGTGGTAGCTTATGAACTGTTGGGATAAATCTTGCAGGTTGGTGAAGGCAATAGCAATTGTAAGATATTTGAAAAGGGAACACATTTGACGGCTGGCAAAATTAAATTGTTGAAGTGTGCATATTATGATTTAGAAGGAGAGACAGGTCATGGTTGCGCAGAAAAGTTGTGCAGGAAAACCAGTAATATCTTCTTGGAAGTAATGAAATATGTTTTTGTTTTTTCTTTTGTTCTTTCAGTCCATTCTTGAAGTCAATATTCAGTGAAATATCGTTCGATTATCATATTGTTGTGCTGCTTCCTGACGTTGAGAAAGCCACCCTGGAACTCTTGATGACACTTCTCTATAGTGGGACGGTGAATTGTGGTGGTCCACAGTACACATCGTTGTTCAACTTGATGGAGATGCTTGGCATGAACACCTCCGAAATAAATGTAACTGGAGTAGATTATTTCAGTAGCGATGCAAATAGGATGAGCGGTTGTTCGCTGGGCTCACGGAAAGGCTCTTCCAATTGCAGTGAAGCATTATCATCGTCACATTCAAAGGTCTATTCATCCGGCAGCAGCATCAGCACCAAGAACAACAACTGCACTCTCTCAGAGATGAGGAGATTGATGGCGATGATGCAGGAGAGGAATCATCATTTGACCTCCTCCCTGGAATCATCATCTGGTGATAACTGCTCATCCAGTGAATCACACATGTCTGAACACAGCAAGGAGGGAGAAAGTGAAACTCCTTCTTCCAACTCCAACCACCACCAGCCTATGGATAGTATGGCACATCATCATCATATTGACAACTTCTTGGCATCTGACAGAGCTCCCATTTCAGCCTATCACCACAGCGCAATGTTCCCATCGTCGTTTGATGCTTTTTCACCGACAAGCTTGAGTTTGAGCAGCAGCAACCGGAGTGATTGTGATTACAACAACAGATGTGACAGCACCAGCGCCAGCACTGGCACTTCCAACCACAGCCACAGCCAACACGAGCGTGGTTCCAATAATAACCACCACCATCAGCATGGTAACCGTCCACCGTTTGGAGGCAGCAGCAACAATGCAGGATATTCGATTGACACTGACAGTGGTAATTTTTTGAAGTTTTTTCTTCCTCTTTTCCACTTCTCTCATCTCTCTCCATTCTCGGCATTCTTTTCATGCAGTTGCAGGTTCCAGAAAGATGTTCAGTTGGATTCATTTTCTGCTGTGCTAAATTGCATTGCATTGGGTCCAACAAAATACCTTGACATAAAATGTCCTCCTTTTGTTTTCAAACTCATTTTGTTTTGTTTGTTTGTTTGTTTTTTTTTTTTTTTGTTTCTACATCTGGATAAAAGATGCTTGTTCAAAAGGAGCATGTCATGGATAGGTACTGTCTGCTCAATGTGATCTTTCAAACTCCAAACGATATACAGGCTGTTCAATAAATGGCTCCCGTAAACCATATTTTCGGAATGTCCTGATTCCCTTGAGTTGAAATGATAAAGGGAAGAAATTTGCTACGGCATCTGGACACATAGTAAACACAAGAAAAAGACTAACGGCGTTTGTCCGTTCGTTTTGAGAATGCGAAGATGCAACGTTGTTCACTCCATCCTCCTGAATTGGCAGCGGCGGAGGATGAGGAGACCCACCCTGCCCATCCTCCGCCGCTGCCAATTCAGGACCATCAAACAAACAGCGCATCGAACAACAACAGCAACGGACAACCAATTCCAATTCCCAAAACTCCCCTTAACAACAGTTGTGGAAGAAGAGTTCAGCCTCGACCCAGCTGCATTCTCCCTGCACCCAACATAACAACCACCAAAACCAAGCCAGCCCCCTCCCGGTTCCCTGACCCTTCCCCCCCCAACCCCATCCGATCTCCCCACCCCACAACAATCACCAACCGCCAAATCTGCATGTAACCGCATTCCACAGCCTCCATCTGTGCTTCAACTGCAACTCAGACGTCAATCAATCATCGGTGTCGCCTGACGAAGCTCCACGAGGATGGAGTGAACAACGTTGCGTCTTCGCATTCTCAAAACGAATGGACAAAGGCCGTTAGTCTTTTTCTTGTGTTTAATATGTGACCTGATGTAATTCCCGTTCGTGGTGCACGTGCAGAAATTATTTGCTACGACCCCCATTTCCCAGATACGGAGTCTCAAAGTTCCCAAAATGAACTTTTTGGGGAAGCTCTGGTGCCTTTTGCATTTCCCGTAAAGGTCCCATCTTTTGCGAGTGGGTTCTGCTTACGAAATACTAAAGAAAAGATTCAATAGTCAAATGAGGTCCGGTGCCCCAATTTGCAGATATAAACTCCCAAAAAATCACTCTGGGAAATGTACGGCAATTTCAGTTGGGCTATTTTTCAATTTGGGCCGAATTCAGTGATTTGGTTGCTATGCGACTGAAATGCGTTTGCCCAGCGTGAACATGAACGGCCACATTATGCCATTGCTGTCTGGCCAATAAAATAGGGTCAGAAAGTACATTTCTGCAACTGGAAGAGAGCTCCCGAAATTCGCTGATTTCGTGGATTTTACTGGCACTTATGAGGGTGGATAAACAGTTTTTCCAGGCTTTTATTGACCAACTAGCATGCTGTGGTTCATGTACATGCTAGGCAAAAACATTTAGGCTAAGTTGCATAGCAACCAAATCACTGAAATCAGCCCAAATTGAAAAATAGCCCAACTGAAATTGCCATACATTCTCGAGAGTGATTTTTTGGTAGTTCATATCTGCAAATTTGGGCACCGGACCACATTTGACTATTGAATCTTTTCTTTAGTATTTCTCAAGCAGAACCCACTTGCAAAAGATGGGACCTTTACTGACAACGCAAAAGGCACCAAAGCTTCCCCAAAAAGGTCATTTTGGGAACTTTGAGGCTCCGTGTCTGGAAATGGGGGGTCGTAGCAAATTTCTTCCCTCCATCATTTCAACTCGGGAGTCGGGACATTTCGAAAATCTGGTTTACGGGAGTCATTTACTGAACACCCTGTAGAATTGGAAATAATATCTTGGTCAAAATTCATATTCCAAAATATAATTAAAGTTCATACCAGAACCTTCCTCTTTGTGACATCAGATTTCTTTATTTGATTCGACTATCGGCCAAGTTCTTTACCATCATACCTAATGGTTTCCTTGAAAGCTCTTGTGCTTTGTGTGCAAAAGTTTTTATTCCTCTGACTTTGTCCATTTTTTACTTTGAAAGTTAAAATTGGTTAGAATTTGAGAAAACGCAATGCAGTGGATAGGGATCATTGGGGGGAGGGGAGGGGAGAGGAGAGGTGGAGGGGGAGATGTCAACTGTATTCTTCATGATGTTACAGGGTTCTCCTTCAAATGAAAAGTAGATTATGATTGGCCAATGGAATTGTGCCTTTGTCACTTGTTAAGCAAAAGTGACAAAGTTACAACTTCATTGATCTGTCATTGTGCCTTGTGCAAGCTTAAAAGTCATAGAAAAGAGGTTACCTACCTAATTAAGAAATTGAAGCTGTCAGTGGGATATGACATGACTTGACTTATCTACTAAACCAATGAAAGTGCTGAACTATCCCACCTTTTGATGATAAATAATTGTGGCCAGACTCACTCGAAGGCAGGACGAAGCTTGTTCTTCACTGTGGTCAACTTCATCATTCATTCACTTTCATTGGTTGATGGCTGTTGAGAGGCTAGGAAATGGGCTCTGCTGCTCTGGATTAAGGGGGGGGGGGGGCAACCCAAAATTGAAAATTTTTTTGCCAAATTTTGCATGTCTGGTTTTTACTGCGTTATCATGGAGAATTTTCTGACGAATTAATGCAAAAAACCAGAGGTCAATATCTCAATCCGTTATCAAATGAGAGACTTTTTTCAAACAGCGGAATATAGGATATTTTGTTCTTTCTGTCCTTTTCGTAAATCGCTTGCCGCAAATCGCTTTTCGCCTGCCTTTTGAAACTTTCGAATGCTCTATCTCAGCCATTTGACAAGATAAAAAGGCCAAATTTTGCATACTGATGTAGTTTTTTGTCAGAAATGGAGTGACAGAGCCGGAATTTTGATTTTTTCAATCTGTTTCCACTTTTTTGGCATTCATCTTCCCAAGTGCATCGCTTCCTAAAATACAAGTCTGGCAAGGAACCATTTCAAAATTTTTGGGTCAAAAATGAAAAAACTGGCTCTGTCACTCCACTTTTGGCACCTTTTGGAAGAGTTTGGCGCAAACTGAAGTTACATAAGACATACAGTCACAATACAGGAGTCGTGCAAAGTTCCGCGTAATGATTTTTACTAAAACATGAATAACTCTGGAACCACTTAAGATACAGGGGTGAAATTTCACACACAAACTTCCTTCACCTAACACCAAATGTGTGCAAAATTTGGCTGCAATCGAATAATAAACACCGAAGTTAGTAATTTTGGGTTGGCACCCCCCTTAATTAGGTACTCGTAGTTTTCTTCATGCTAAGCAGTAAGGATCGGATCACAGTCAAACCTAAAGGATTGTAGGCCATGAGACTTGTGCATAGCATAGCAACACAGCAGGAGCAGTAGCCAGGTATCAGTCGATCTCAAAGAAAAGAAGCTCCAACTCTAACCAGCTTTTTTAACGCATAAGATGTGGCTTTTCGCTTGCTAATATTTCCACGTTAGAGTGCCTGGTAAGAATAACCTGAATCCTTACATGCTTTTTGTGCAATCAAAAAATATGCTTTTTCTTTTTTTCTTTATTTCAGCAAAGAAGTTGTGCTGTGATCATTGCAGAATGGCATTTCCTTCTCATGAATATTTGGATGCCCACAGACGGTTCTGCACTGGCTTTCTTTTTGGTTCTTCATCTCTTGGTGTTGGTATTGGTGTGTCTGCAGCTTACAGATCTCTGCAGTCTTCTGCATCTTCTTACTTCACTGCTGGTGGTGGCACTGGCACCGGCACTGGCACTAGCACTGGTTCTTCTCATTCTCATTCTCGGTTGTCGCAGCTGTCGCAGCAGAACGACAACGACCATGACCAGATGCAGATGCAGATGCAGGTGACAGAAGAGAGCAGTCAAACACAGATAACCAACTCGGATGCACAGTTTGCTTGCAGTATTTGCGGTCGAACATTTCGTTATAACTTTGATTTTAATCGACACATGCGAACGCACACTGGAGAGAAACCTTTTACTTGTTCAATGTGTGAGAAAGGATTCAGTCAAAAAACACATCTTCAGAAACATGAAGATTCCCATTCAAAGGACAAGTGCTTTCAATGTGACATTTGCCATTTCAGTTACAGATATTCGCAGGATTTACGTAACCATCTGAGAACTCATACAGGAGAGAAGCCATTCTGCTGTAAACTCTGTGGCCATAGTTTCAAACGTGAAGAACAGCTGGAAAAGCATGCTAACACCTGCTGTCAATCGGGGAAAAGAAAGAAAAAGACTCATCACACGTGCAAGTTGTGCCGAACAACTTTCCAACATGCTCAACAACTAAAGGAGCACAATGCAAAGCTTCATGATGGTGTAAGGCTCAGCTGCACCATTTGTGGATTATATTTCTCAAAACGATCTGATTTTAATATTCACTTGCGGACACACAATGGAAGGATAACTTGAGATTCAAACGGACGGACATTCCTTGTCTTATAAAAGAGGAATACGGGTGTTCCCCAGTTGTCTACTCCGTGGATACATGGACTTCCCTTCCCCCTCCCCCAGTTTGGTGTAGTCCACCACAACAAGCTACAGTTCAGCTTTTTGAAGTGAGGCCACAACTGGGCATTCTGCGACAGATAGATGTTTGGTGTGTGTTGGTGTGTTACGTAAAAGTGTGCTGCAAAAAAGCCAACTTTGGGCACATTTCATTTCATGCTCCTGGATGAGATAAGATAAGATAAGATAAGATAGATACTCGTAGGTACCTACCTGCCATCCTTTGCGATAAGAAGGGCAAAGGCAGCAGTTGCAACTTGCAGCCCGTAGCGTAGATCAAGCAGGATAGGCTGCTATGTCTCAATGTCACGATGAATAATTATAAGAACAAAAACAAAGAGCCAAAATGAACACCTGCAATTCAATTTGTTGCAGTGGGACTGTGATTCACATTATTATTATTTAAATTATTGGCTTTGGAAAGGTCAGCTGTGATTGTTCTAAATCTTCACCACAGGCCAGCTCCTCCATCCAATCTGGCACCTCCCCTCCTCCTTATCCTGCATTTTGTCATTGTCATTGTTTTGATTCAATTATGCTGGACTGGACTGCTCTCCCAATGGATTTAGAGAGAGAGAGAGAGGAAGGGGCTTTGACTTTGGCTTTTGTATTATTTTGTGTGCTTCCAAAGAAAAGGTCTACTTCAAACTCATTCCTGCAATAGGTAATTTATTGTTGTTTCTTTGTTGTTGTGCAATTTGAATTTCAGTTTTTGTCATATGTCTTCTGGTGTTTCATGATGACTGACTCATGCATGACTTTGTTGTTTGTCTGTTGATCATCATTATCTTTATCATACAGTGCTCTGTGGTCAGGTGAGCAGCATTAGTAGAGCACACTGAAAATGGTGATATGGAATTGGCACCGCTAAAACGAAATCAGCAGTTTCAATCATCTTATGGAATTGGCACCGCTAAAACGAAATCAGCAGTTTCAATCATCTTTTGTGATTTCTTTGCCATTTCAATCAATTGAAAGGCAATTGCAGCAATTGTGGATTCGCAAATTTCTGCAAAATTTCGAAATTGCAGCGAATTTCGCCGGTTCCCATGAAATGCAGCCTGTTCCGGTGATAATATGCAAAACCGCTGTGCTTTTCCCTTTTTCAAGGAGCACAATTCCCTGATGCAGACCTGCTGGTGCCAAGCGTGCGCAACACTGAGCAGGGGACAATCGTTGGAGGTTCAAACCACTGCACCTGGAGCACATCCCTCTGACTTTTGACCGGGGGAGGGGTTGAGTGGGGGCCGAAGGCCAGGTTCCTCCTCCGAAGAGAAGGGAATGGAGCTTGAGCTGAAAGCCCTTGTTCTCCAGGCTAGACGTTGCCAGGCCTTTATTTGGCCTGGACTTGTTTCGGCAGGATGTGGGATTAAGGAAAGGAAGGAAAAGGATATTAGGGATATGGAAAGGATAGGTTACCCCCTCAGCAGACCCATGCCCCGCTGTAGTGCAATGCAAAGCTTTTCGGGTCCACTGTGGCCCAAAGCAGGCCGGGACAAATACAGGAAGGATGTAGGACTTTTGACCAGACACCTTGAATGGCAAAGCCTTGAACTTGAATACTGAATACTTAGGCTTGACTTATATTTGCACAAGGCAGACAGACAAAAAAACCAGGAGTGGATAAAGAAAAATACAAACTGATGCTTAAAATATAAATTTAGATGGCTGTTCCAAATGAACTACATGTGGTGTCATATACGAGGGTTGATCAATAATTACTGAGACTCGCATATTTCGAGCTGATCAATTTCAGATCTCTTCTCGTGCATTCCCACAGTGGTCTTTCGAAATATCACCTGAAAATTTTCGATTTGATAACTAATTTGGTTTTCTCAAAATCGTCAATTTAATGATGGAATTTCGACTGAGTTTTGCTGCGTTGGTAAAATTGAAGTTGCTGGCATGAAAAACAACAAAGTGGATGAATTCTTCATGAAAAGGCAAACACGTGGCATGCCCGCGAGTATTTCGGAAATGAAGGATCTTCCGTTTACACAAATGAAGCATGTCAATTGTTCCACAACCTCTGCACGACTCGTGGGTACCCCAAATTCTGGCCAAAAGAAAGGTCCTTTAGATCTGAATTGTGTGGTTTTCAGCAAATGTCAGCTGGCCGCACTATTTTTGGTACACATTTCTCGTTTTTCTGCAGAGATTTCGGTTCACTTTTTCTATTTACCACGCACAGAGCATGCAATAGTGGTCAGAGAGTTTTTTGGCCCCAAAAATCGTTAATGGCCACCAGCTTCGCTGATTTTTCTTTGATTTTTTTGCACTTGGAAGACATCTCAAAGATGTGTATACAAAATTGTTAATTTTCACAAAGCTAGAAAAGCAATCGAGCCGAATTTTTTCAGACATTCTTTCAAAAGACCATTTCTCAAATACATGAGTAGAGATTTGAAATTGATCCGCTCTAAATATGCGAGTCTCAATAATTATTGATCATCCTTCGTACACTTTTTATTCTAATTTGCACGTAGCCATGTGGCGCCATCTGCATGTTCCATTTTAAGGTGTAAATTGAAACATGGCATTTTCGACAGGGTCTGGACTTTTTTCAACCGCCAAATCACGAAATTTTTTGGCTTTTGAGCGAAATTTTCAAAGAATTGTCACCTTTTTTGCATGCTCTAATCATCATCATGATGTGCTAATCCAACTGGCGCAAAATCTGAAGACAGTATCCAGTTTCATTATATCCTCTTCTCATCGCAGCAGGTGGTCACAATCATGATTTTTGAATGTCAGTGCCTTGCAGATATTATTTAAACCTGTGCGAACAGACGCGCATGAAAAATAGACCCACAGACAAGTGCGCACACACAGTGTGTGTGCGCAACTAGCGCACACACAGACATGAATCATCCACAGCCTTGTACAAAGTGTGTGCAGCTGCGCAGCGCTGGGGGCTGAGGCGTCATTCAAAGCGCATGTCCTGTTTTGCGGAGGGGCTACTGCCTGTATATTGGTGCAATAAAATGACAAGGAGGTCTATGCTGTCAATGCACGCAGTGGGTGGTCGTTTGCCTGTTTCAGAGTCATGTAAAAGGAAGGCGTGCGCTCAAAAAAAGTGCAAGAATTGAAAATCCAAAAATACCGATCTTTTATTCCGATTTTCATTGTGAATACAGATATAACCGGAACCTGTATTTACAGGTTAAATCGGTTAATAATCGGAATCGGTCAAGCCCAAATGCTATCCCAGCAGTTGGTTGGACTTGTGAGAACATGGACAAAAAAACTGGTTCCCAAATGATTGACCCATGATTCAATGGACCACACCATGGATGTTAACGATGCCGTCAATATTCAGAAGATCTAAGGGAATTTTGTGATGCGTGGCTTGGCTAAGATCCTAGTTTGGTCCCATATTGGCACATACGTATTTGGTCTCTTTGGCTGACATGACCAGCTCGTGCAGTGACATTCGCTCCTGGTTTCATTCTAGCATCACATAGATATGTGTTGTTGTTTACTGGTCTTCAGATTTTTGGATGTTTGGCCAATGCGAACTTTCTTGCATTCACAGTTATCTGGCTCTCAAATGTTTACGAAGGGTGTTTCCCGGACTGGTGTGGTTTAGAAGTGCCTGAAGGGCTTGGCCTTACTCGTTGCTGGGGTCATTGATATGATCCGTTGCCTATCTTCTGACTCATGCTGCATATTGTTTGCATGATTCTCTGTCCTGTGTTGACAGTTTTTACGTTGGGCTCTTTTTTGTCCCTGTCTTGTTCGTCGGTGAATAATAAAAACAGGGCAAGTCCACTTTTGGCCGAAATTGAGTTATTTACATTTTTGGCCATGGTTTTTTGTCCTCGTATCATCTGGTATAAACAGTGCAAGTCTATCTCTTCAAATAACCAAAGTCCCAATCAAGGCAAGTGTCTGTGTTGATTTTCATGAAAGGACAAAACAGGATAACTCTGGTTTGCCAAGTAGTGCAAGCATCTTTCGTGTCATTTTGTGGGTGAGCAAAATAGGGCAAATGTCTGCCAGAGCTTACTTGCACTAGTTTGCCATGCGCCTGCAAGAATTGTCTTCTCAAACCGAAGGTACAAAATAGGGCAAGTGTCTCTTCTGAGATGACTTGCACTGTTTTTCATCACTGCATAAAAGTTCTTGTCATTCTGCCATCAACAAGCAAAACAGTGCAAGTCTCGTCTGGGAGCACACTAGCACTGTGTTGTGTCACTTTATACGGGTTTGAACACCTGACACCGTGATAATTTATCCCATTTGATCTTCGAACATAATGGTGCTCCATCCATGCTTTTCTTACTGGTTTGTCAACTTATCGAGTCTTCTCTGGAGGGCCCATTGTTTTTGTCACCGTTTTTGCATACGAGTACAAACCAAAAGAACTGCTTTGCAGATTCCATGAAGGCTGGGCATGTAATTCTCCAGTAGGCCTACTTTCTAACAGGTGTTTTTGTTCCTGAAGCTCTTCTTCTTCTCTGCTGTTCGTAGGGCACACTTACATCCTAGCACCAGTGTTACTGGGTTGGCCTGGTAGCTCAGAGGTCAAGGTCAACAGGGTTCCACTGCGTATAAAAAGACCCAATATGCCCGACATCACATTTTTTATTGAAGAGGTCGGTCCTTATCCCTACTGAATTCCCTTCAAGAACTAGGCATGCCTTCAGAACCATGTCATCAAAATTTAATGCATAACTCCAAGCAGTGTACCTGTGCTTAGCTTGGCTACTTCTTCCAACAGGTTGGATGGCTGGGGATGCTCCCATGGGACAAATGATCACTCTTGCAAAGGATCAAATGAGAAATGCATGTGTTCAAAGATTTTTTTGATATTTGCACAGGTATGTGGGTACATGGTTAAACTTTGAATGTAATTGGTAACGGCACATGCAGTGGTAAGTCACAACCAAATGGAGGGACGTTCTTCCGGGATTCTTTGCGCTGTGGACTGGATTAAGAGAGAAAAGTTGCGCCGCGGAGCCAAAACTTTAAGAAACAGTGGATTAATAGAATGGAACACTAAATTAGAGTGGGAATCACAAATCAAAACCCTTTTTTTATATAATTTTTTAGTTTTTTTTTCTTTTTGGTTCCCGGAAAAATCAAGGCTGGTTTTCGAATGATTTTGATTTTGATGAAAGACTGACAAAATTGCACATCGCTCAGGGTGTCTGCTGACCTGGAACACCTGTCCTGTTATTGAAAAGGGAAGGGAATTTTGACATTCTGGAAAAGTCAGGGAATTTGTGAAAGTTCTCTCTCTGCAGTCAGGGATTTTCTTTGAAATTTCTCTGTCTCTTGCAGCTAAAGTCTCTTCGGTTCTTTAGAACAGAGCTTGACTGAATTTCTTAGGCGTTTTTTTTTTCTTTTCTTTGTATTGTTAGGCAAGGTTAGGCCACACTCGGGGCACATCATACAAAGCCATGTTGTAGGCCTTGTTTTTTGGGTTATTTTTTTAACGATTTTATTCTGACCTTTGAATATGGTGAGAGATGGAGGCAATGAGAACTCAAAATGCCTGGAATTTTTGGAATTTCCATCTGGAAAACTTGGAAAAGCCAGGGAAAATGCTCCTTGTTCGGCTGCAGACATCTGATTGCTTTTTTTTTTCTCGAAAATATCACAGGATCAAGGATGTACTCGGATGTAAACAGATGCTGGAATGTTGAACGAGCAGACATTTTCATGAAATCACACACTTGCACACTGACACTCACACGCACAGACACCGGAGAATTTCATTTGGAACGAATTGTGCCTTGCTTTCCATTACCATAGCAACAAACAGAACAGAACATGTCATTCATTGCTATGGGAATGATTTTTGAGAAATAATTAATTGAAACCTCTGTCTGAGGACAGGAGAGATCAGGAGGAAAGGAAGGAACAAAAAAAAAATCTTTGAAAAGAAGGGAAAGCAAAATCAGAGCTGGAAATAGACAAAAAGACAAAAAGAAACAGCTGAATGAGAGGCAGACAGAGCACTACCTATTTGATTGAACAACTGCCACTACGTCAAGTAACGCAAGTCAGAGAAAGACGAATTAGTTAAAGCATGGATGGTTTATATAAACGGAAATTTCAAAAAAAAAAAAAAAAACGAGTTTCCATAAAAAAAATTATTGTCTTGGGGAAATTGGTGCCACAACAATGCAAATGACATGCATTCGTAATTGTGTGTGACCCCTCAACAACAACTGATATCCAAAAAAGTTTGGCGTTGTCTTCAGTATTTAGTGTGTACGACATGGACATGGCTGACTGATGTTGATTGAGAAAGGCCACCACAAAGAAACGACTTAGAACAACTATCCTTTTACACACGTAATCAAATTGCAAACACTTCCTGATAGCACTTCACGATCGAATTCCATACAGCAGCAACAGCATACAACAACCACATTGTCCGTCATAATTAACAATAGATTTCATTTTGCTTTTCTTGCAAAAGTGTGAGAGGAAACTTTTCTTTCTTTTCCAATTTCCAACCTGGAATGACCTCACCTCACCACAAGAAATAACAATGAAATGAACTCCGAATGAATGAATTAATTAGATGGTGTTCTGTTTACTTGCGTTTTTTAAGCAATCCAATTTTATGTTCTTTGCCCCCTCCCCCCTGCTTGCAAGGTGGAAAAGGGAAGACGAGTATTGCTTCTTTCACAAAAAAAAGAAAGGTTTTCTTGCAAAAGGTAACATTGCCTTTTCTCAGCAGAATGTTGTGTTGTATTGTGTTTCTGCATGATTTTACACAATGATTTTACACATGAGCTCACAATGATTAAATTTCATTATTATTGCTGATGATAGATATTCGTAATAGGAAAAGTGAGCAGCAAGTTGGCCACAAAAATGATATTGCAAAAAGTTTGTAACCTAACTGTTTGAAAGTTTGTAGGTAGAAATTTGTTTGCAAACGAAATCAGAAGCACAGTCAAAGGTCAATTGATTTGATTGAAAAAGAAAAATGTGAGTATGATTTGTGCATTTCTGAGATGCACTTTTGGTTTGGTTTTGAAATTTCATCCTGGCTGTGTTGTTGCTAAATTTTGCACATTTTTTTCAGAAACGTTTTTCTAGGCAGACACGAGATGTTTTTTTTCTCTTCTTTGTTGTTTATGGGGTGGCCCAAAAGTCTTTGACCATAGGAAAAAGATACATTTTCAATTTTTATCATATTATGTGATCAGAAACTTTTTCCAACTCTAACCACTGTTGTCTGGAGTCTAGTGTGCTCATAGAAGGCTCATAGGAAAGGTAACACAGTGTTACTTTGATGTAATTACCTCAAGGTGTGTGAAATGACAAACCTTGACAGATAATTACATCAAGGTAACACTGTGTTACCTTACCTCGGGGCCTAGTTCGCTAGACTCTTAGACGTCATGTTACCCTCTCGAAAGCTTTCAAGAGAACATTTTCTCAATTCTAACCAAAGATGTCAAGACTTTAATTGGAAATTGTAGTCCCGATTAAACTGGTGACATGCATCCATGGTAAGAGCTGGAAAAAGTTTCAAACAACAAAACATGATAAAAAAAGCAAATTTTAATTTTTTATTTTTGCTATGGCCAACGCAACGACTTTTGGTGCTTTTGATGTCCTGTTCTTGTAAATGTGGTCAGACACCGCACAGACTTGTTACGCTCTGTTCGAGTGTGTGTGTATCCATCCATGTGTGTGTGTTGTGAATATTTCACTGTATGTTCCATTTCAGAATTAATTCTGTTCTGCCAGGTTTTTTCCACGTCCTTCGTTTTTTATTATTGATTGACCTATCTCACTGACTTAATTATCCATTCTGTTTTTGTTTTTGCTTGCTCTTTGTAATAAAACCAGGGCCATTTTTTAGACCAATGGCAATGGCAGTGATGTGGATGATGATGTGATGTGCCAGATGTGTTCTGACCATGAAATTGCAGCACAACTGGCTTTGAAAAACAGAACAGACTTGATTGATTGATTGATACCCTCTGCTTAAAAGATGGTCTTCTTCTTTGAAGTTCTAATTGGGAAGTCGTCAGAGGATCCAATGGTGATGTTCTGAAGCTGCTTGAAAAGATTTGAAAGAAAGAAAGAAAGAAGAAAAAAAGGTAATCTCTCTTGTTTTCTGTTCTCTCTTGTTTGAATTTCATTGTTTTTCTTTTTCTTTTCTTTCTTTTTTTCTTTTTCTTTACTTTTTTGAATTTGTTTCATTGCATATCCAACATTCATTCATCATGAATGAGTTGCTGCATTTATTCTTCCTCAAAAGATGAGTTTCAAAACAATCAGACTCCAGGTTCAGTTTCAAAAAAAAAAACACAAGTCATCATAACAAAACATCAGATTGGGTGTGTTCCGGTGTTCCCCCCATTGATTTGCATTTGCAGTTGAATCAACCGTGATCTTGTGATTTGTGGCCGAATTACAACTTTGAATGAATTTGCTGTAAACATTCAACGCACGGAAACTTGGAGATTGCATGTTTGCAGGAATTAAATGAAGAACTTGATGCAACATTCGGGTCTCCGTATCAATTTGAGGTGCCACCCACAGTGAATAATTGGCCACATTCCATGGAATGGAAAGAAAGAGCTCTGGAAAAAAGAACGGAATTAATTATTTTGTTTCATTCAAAAGTGCAACAGCTGCAGAGAAGTTTTTTATGCAGGCGCATGTATTTGTTTGGTTTCTGAGTCTGGTGAAGCCCCAGTGGGGTTCTTGGGGCAGATCCCTCACGAGGGGTCCAGGGGTTGACGACCTCAGAGGCATTTTGCCTTTGAAATTTTAGGCTTCATTTTGGAATAATTTTGCGGCAGGGGAGGGGGCAGTTGTCCACTTGCCCCCCCCCATTTTTACATAATAATTCATGTCCCAGAAGTTTGTAACACCAAATGGAGAGCAAAAAGCCCTGAACTCCTCAGCTGAGTGTCGATCTGGAAAAGAAAACAATTTTCACGCCACTCTGTTTTATGACGTTTCGAAAGTGCAACAGCTCCGAAATATTTGAAAAATGAAAAACCATACCTCTGGCGCAGTTTGAGAATATTTTCCGGTGACAATAGACTTTTTGTGTTTGGGAATAACTTGGCGTGAGTAGCCCTGCCAAGAAATGCATCTCGGGACTCAGATGCTCACTTGCTCCCCGGGCATGTGCCTTTGGCTTGCCCTGATGGAAAATTGGTTTCCAGAATACACATAAATAGCACCCAAAATTAACCCCAAATTTCCAATTTTATTCCGCTTCCGGAGCTCAGCCATCGACCCCCCTGAGTCTGTCTATTGGAACCCTGCCTGGGCTCCACTCCAGATACAAACTCCCTCTTCAGGGTTGCCACCCACCTGGAAAATCCAGGGAAAAGAGGGAAAAAATAGAAAACCTGGAAATCCAGGGAATTGGAGAACTTTTGTTGCAGTTTTAACATGTTTTCTTTTTGACAAGTTTCATCCAGTCATTGTTCATTTATGTTGCAGCTGGTCTGTTCTGTTGGCTCACCCTGGCAGGAAATTTGGCCTCTTAACACCAAATTTGCCTCCAAAATGAACGCTCAAATTTCAAAATTTCATCTGCTTCTGTGGGCTCAGTCCCCGGACCCCCCGCCAGGGGGGTCCAGGGACCCTGCTGGGGCACTGCCCCAGACCCCCCTTCTGGGCTGCGCCCAGATCCTTAGTCGATAGGACCTCCTGTAAATCTTCACACATCCCAAACTTCGAAATCCTGGGGACCTGGAAAATCCAGGAAATTCTACTTTGGATTTTGAATGGCAACCCTGTAGAGTGTCCGTCCCAGACCAGAGATGGTGTGCTGATCCATGTCCCCATTGCCAGCGAAAACCTGAAATGACGCTCCTGCCCTCTATTTCTCTACGGCTCCCTTATTACACGATCATGTTTTTTGAAAAGGCGGTAATGTTTTTGTTGATCTTCTAGAATATCAAAATTTGATTTGGACACTTGCTAACAACTTTTCTGGGCATGAAAGGGCACATTGTCAGACAGAGGCAAACTGAATTTTCAAGCTATTCTGGGCAAACTTGAACGAAAGGTCTTGGTGTCTGCCTCCCAGCCTCAGGTGCAAGAGAGTGGAAAAAACGGGATTTTCAGAAGAGATCCTGGATCTCTTTTCTGAAATCCCGTTTTTTAAAGGTGTTAGTGGATCGGGCAACCTGGCACATACATGTTGCTGTAGGCCGTCACACCAGCCAAGTAATGAGATTAGTACCCAACTGTTGAAGAAACGGTTTTGTTTTGACTTGTTTTTAGGTTTCTGGCATGACATGCAAGCTGTGGTGTTCTAGCGCATGTTCAAGCTTGAGGCTGACTTTCCTCAGGTTCTCTGCGACAAGGTTGCCTTCCGTAGTGCAAAACAAACAAAAGAAAAAATGTTTCGGTGCTTTGTTGTACCCCGCAATTGTGGCCAACTGGCTGTTTTGGAATGATGCAGATGGCCATGTTGCAGAAAACGGTTACAGTTTCTTTTCTTTTTTTTTTTGCGTTTTTACATCATTCAATGTGTTTGCACCATTTTTGTGCTGCCAGGCAAAATTTGCCAAGATCGTGGACCTACCATCTGCCAAGCCCGTGGACAAATTGAAATTTGCCAAAACTGTGGACGTCGCTCTGGTTTTTGCATTTTCTATGCTTTTGATCATTTGTTTCCTGCCACCATGACTACTACCCACACGAACTGGCCAGCCTCTTTGTTTTTGGTTAATTGCACTCTGCAGCTTCTCATTTGAATGATGCTGTGTTGTTTGCTGCAAGATCTTTGCCCACATTTTTGACGTTTTTCCACCTTTTTGCTGTTTTCGGCAACTTTTCTTCACAGTTTGTTCCTTCCCACGTACAGAAAAGAAATAGATGCCTGCGAAATGGGCCGACAGGAAAGGCTTTTAAAATTTGAAAGTTCAAGGAGTTGTTAAAGGGAAATTTTAGCAAAAAACAGGTTAATTGGTTTTTTTTTTTTTTTTGAAAAGGTCATTGGAAAAAAGGTTCTTTTGTTTTTTTGAAATGAAAAAAAAACATCCATTGGTTTTTGGTCAAAGGTTCATTGTTTTTGAGGACCCTCCCCAACCCAGATTTCCATTAAAAACACTGCAACAATTGCATTCAAAACAAAAGAAGTGGTCTCAGTTGCATTGAAAAGGTGACTTTTCTCTTTCCTGCCTATGCGTGGAAGATGCCAGAAAAGAAAAATCCACCGAGCGCACCTGACTGTTTGTTTAAATGAGTTGAATGATAAGTGATTAATTTAAATGATAAATTAACTGATGGAGATTCTCATCTGGAAATTATGTCGGAAAAACTACATGTTCAGGATTTTCATTTTTTTTTTTGTCAAAGTTATTTTATTCACGCCATTAGACCGTGGATGTGTCAGCATGAAGAGCTTTGAATTTTGAAAATTGAGCTCTTTACTCACATCATGAAGAGGTTATAAACTTAAGCTTGTTCCGCCTCAAAGCAGAAACATCACCTCAGTGTCAGTGACTGACAACCTCGGATTAGCGTTAACCAGAGTTTGTTGATGTCTTCCATCAGAGTTGGGACAGGAGATCCATCATCCATCGGAGTAATGCTGATATTCTGGCAACGGATGTGGTGAATTTTTTTTTTGTATGTTTAAGAATTCCTCTTCGTATGAGGAGGAGAGGATAGATAGGGCTTGCAAAAACTGGACACCCCATCACAAAGGCCTTTGTTGCCAATTTCGATTTAAAACAAAAAGACCAGGCTGGCCAGTGGCCCACAGCAGTTTTGAAATGTGTTGAATGGATGGTCTCTTTGTTTTCCTTCTGCAGAAACGCAATGATTTGAGAAGGTCCAATTCCAATATGACAGAGCAGGGATTACAATCGGCCGGTGCGGCGCACTGTTGCACCGCACCGGCCCACCCTGAAAGTGCCAGTGTGCAGCACCGGCCTGCCCCTCATTGGTTACCCCTCCGTCTCTCACAATCACATCCTGTTCGCCAGATCAGGTAGAAGTGACCTCAGATTGATTGGGAAGAAGGATTTCGATTTATTTGTGAAGAGTCTTAACAATAATTTTAAAATTTATACATTCAATGAACATCCCCACTTTATGTGCCCTTTTTACAGAAATGCGTACCGGCCCCATCTCTGGTACACTTTAAACACGCAGAGATATTGTTGGAATTTGTTAGTTGAACAAAAGAGACTGAAGTGCAAACTAAAAACTTGGCTGTTGTCATCATATAAAGACATTGTTGTCATTCATAAGTTTGTTGAAGAATGACAAAATGACACCAGGACGAATGGAGCAAAATCGTGTCCCCGCTGCGAGAAAATTGCATTGTTGCGTCATCATTCGCTGTTGCCTGCCGGTGGAGCTGCGCTCACGTCAACAGTTCATCCATAACGTTTAAAGGAAGACATGCAAGTGAATGGCGGACCGCGGTGCGCGATGCCCGCAGAAAGTTAAATGTTTCCTGAACAAAGCGACGGTTTTTGATGGGGTTCACAATGGTGCAAAGCTGAAAAATGAGCCATTCCACACATGTATAATGATCCCAACCTTTCGTCGGGTAAAACTCTTAAATCATTCGAGTCACAAAAGTGCTCAAGTTTCGATGTTACAAAATTCCGGGTTCCTGCCATGTATTTTCAAAGATTGTCCAATTTTTTCTGTTGCAACATGGTTTGGACCTGCGAATGAGTTGTAGAGGAAACCTTCCAGTTTCCAAAAATACCAAAATCATTGAATTTGAACACCATTCGGTAATTTTATGGCCAGAGACAACGCGCCATGGAAACATCGTTTTGTTTTTGAGCGGGGAAGAGGCCGCGACTCCCAAGGATTTCAAGGGTGCCGCGGCGTCTTCCCCGCTCAAAGATAAAATGATGCTGTCATGTCGCGTTATCTCTGACCATAAAATTGCCGAATGGTGTTCAAATTCAATGATTTTGGTATTTTTGGAAACTGGAAGGTTTCCTCTACAACTCTTCCGCAGGTCGAAACCATGTTGCAATGGAAAAAATTGCACAATCTTTGAAAATACCTGGCAGGAAACCGAAATTTTATAACAGCGAAACTTGAGCACTTTTGTTCCCGAATGGTTTAAGAGTTTTACCGACGAAAGTTTGAGTTCATTATACATGTGTGAAAACGCGCATTTTTTAGCTTTGCACCATCCGCAACCACATCAAAATCCGTCGCTTTGTTCAGGAAAAATTTAACATTCTGTGGGCATCGCACCGCGGTCCGCCATTCACTCGCATGTATTTCGCTTCTGTCCGCAGATGATACCCCCTTTAAACGCCGCAATCCAGCAACACACAGTTTGGCAACACGAAGATCCCGGAGTTACTCCACTTCTTCCTTAAAGCGTTATGAAGATACTCCAGAGTTGCATTTTTGTTTCTTATCTACGAATCGTTTAGGTTTGCTTTTGTTATAAAAGTCTGTTTGTGATTCTTAACATATTTTTTTGTTTTCAGATCAGACATGCTGAGGGATTACTGTCTTGGCTTTCTCTCAGGAGAGATGTACGAGCAACAGAGGCTACCACCAGTTGCTCATAATCAAGTTGTTTCACACTCAACTGCTGCTGCTCCTGTTCCTGGACCATGTGCCGTTGTTGAGTCAACTAAATCATCATCATCACGAATGATCGATGGAAGGCACATACCCCCTCAGAACAGTTCAAATAATTCTTTGTGTTTGTCCTCCTCACAGAAGGTCAAAAGCATTGCAGTTCAGTCGAATGGTTCAGCTGAGAAACCTTTTGTTTGCAGTGTGTGTGACAAATCATTCCGTTCTAATTACGATCACAGCAGACACATGCTCATCCACTCCAGTGAAAAACCATTTCCATGTTCAACGTGTGGCAAAGCGTTCTCCCAAAAAACCCATCTGCAGAAGCACCAGGACTCTCACATAAGAGTCAAGGATAATAGTTCACCATTCCAATGCAAGCTATGTCCTTTTAGTTCCGTTACAGCCAAGAATTGAAGAATCATTCACAAGCTCATAGTGGTGAGAAACCTTATTGCTGCAAAGCATGTGGTCGTAGTTATAAAAGATGTGAGGAACTGATGATACATCAGGAATCTCATTCCAACAAAATGGAGAAGAAGTCCCCCTCCTCCTCCTATTATTCTTGCAGCTCATGCTATGCTACATTCCCCCAGATTGCAGAGCTCAAGGACCACATGAAAATTCACTCCCATTCAGGTCAGTCAGTTCTGTTGTGTTGTTCATGGTGTTGGTGTTACAAACCATGTTTATGCTATCTTCCTCCAATCAATTCAAACCGATGAAAAGAACTTCAGGTTTATCAGTTTTAGTTGGTAGCTTTGGTTAATGACCACTTTCGAATAGACCGACTTGAGTTTAAATGGTAAAATGGAATGGATGGGACTAATGTCTTCTGATGTTTTATGGCCATTGTGGGTCTCAAATTCTATCGGAAACTAGTGGGCTGAGTTGAATTTTTTTTTTTTTATCCAATTTAGAGCTCAGATTCAAAAGGGCACTAATCGATTGCATGTTTTATGAATGTCATTGTCTTCTCCATAAGGGATGATCCCTCATCGTCTGCATCTTTCACCAATTCTTCCTGTTACATACACAATAGCCTTGTACAATGACCCCTCACGTTTTGAAAATGAAAAGCGGGATCACCGTCACATGCAAAAATGTGGCGTTGAATCTGGCGTGAAATATTGCATCCTCCAAAAATCTCACACGTGAATGATTTGAAATATTGCACCTGGTCATTTTCGAAATAGTGATTGAAGACAATACCTTTGTCACCCAATTCGGACAGTGACTGACGAACGACAGTCCGACAGCACCGTATCGCACTCTTGACTAAAATGTCATTGTGGCAGAGCCTATTGCGATGCGCTTGCTAAGTTGAATGAATGGCTTGCATGACATAGATTTCTCTATGAATTGTTATAGATGATTGCAAGTTCAAATTCCAAATATTCGTTTTCCGAAATTGTGAAACGTTTTTGGTGACCATGGACGGTAAAAACATTTTTTTTGCATTTTGTCTGCCACATTTATGGTGCAAATTCCTTGTTCGGTGCAAAAAAGTTGAATTACATGTTTCGGTCAATTCCGAAAAATTCAACAGGAATTTGGACATCCCTGATTTTATTGCCATCGTCTTTGTTTCATGAAAATCCAGAGAACATCAAGTCATATATCAGACTTGCAAATGGACTGCAGCAATTTACAAACAGGTATGTGACACATGACGTCACCAGTTTCCATTTTTATGTAAACAAAAAAGAAACAAACATAGCAGAAATGTAGAGGTGGCTCGTCAGTTTGCCAATATTTGTCATTTTTTCCTTCTTCCACTATTTTCAATTCGAGAATGTTACTGTCTTTTTTCAGCTGATGGGAAGTTGGCCTGTGAATTCTGTAAACTGACCACCCAGTCCAGTGATTTTCTGGCAGCACACAAAAAGGTCTGCCTCAGGCATCCTCTTCCATTTTCAATGTTCTCATCAGTGGCTGCCTCGTTTGGACTCAACTCAAACTCAGCCTCAGCTTCAGCTGATGCTGTGCAGCTGATGCAGCAACACACCACTTCTTCTTCTTCCTCACAGTTTGGAACAACAAAGAAGAACAACATTCATAATCATCATCATCATCATCATAAGAGGTCGATCATTGACATCATGAATGAAAATCACAACCAGAACGGTCCAAAAGTTGTCTCAATGCCAAAGATAAAAGATATTAAAAATGACATTAATCATAATTGTTCATCGCAACAGCATCCATCGTTGCATTGCAGCTCATGCAAGCGCAGTTTCCGATATGGCTCCGACTACAATCGTCACATGAGAATGCATACAGGAGAGAAGCCATTTCAGTGCTTGGAGTGTGGCAAGGGCTTCAGTCAGAAGAGCCACCTTCAAAAGCACAAGGACACTCATTCGGCTGAGAAGTCATTTCCCTGCAATTTGTGCCACTTCACTTTCCGCTACACTCAGGATCTCAAAAACCACCTGCGCTCACACACGGAAGAGCATCCATATTCGTGTGGAATTTGTGGTCACAGCTACAAACACTTTGAACAGCTTCAAAAGCACATGGACTTCCATGATGGAAAACGTTTGTACACATGCGACTCCTGTCTTCTGGATTTTAAGCACATTTTCCAATATCGTGAACACATTCGAAGTCATGCCGGTGGTGAACTAGGCTGTATTCAGTGTGGTATTACTTTTAAGAAAAAGTCAGCTTTTAACTTTCATGTCAGAATACATGCTGACAAGGCTATCACAATCCAATCATGATCAATTTTTCCCAACTGTTTCCAGCTTCACGATTTTTAATTTTTTTTTATTCCATTTTTTTAACAAAAACAATATCAGTTTTCTTCCTCCACTCCTCTTGAACTTAACAAAATAGGCTCTTTGTTCGAGTTTTTGGTATGATTTGCACTTTGCAGTGCAGAGTGTGAGTTTTAGTCAGGGTCGGTTTCTGGCAGAGTGGACGCAGGCCGCCACCTAAGCATTGCAAGCCAAAGGGATGCCAAAATCAAAATTGGAATGGGTGAAAATGATAACTCACTCTCAGTACACAAACATAGCAAAAATATTTTTTCTCCATTCCATCATGACATGAGCGGTTGAGGTATGAAATCCTTGTTCATTGTCACTTGGCTTGTCTTGTTCCTTTATGGCAGGGCGCAAGGAGCATCGTCCCTCCAGTGACTTTTCAATGGGAGCGTTGCTGGTCACCCCCAAGATGCATTATTCTATCGCTCCCCCAAATTTTCCAATGTGGTCTCATTTTAAAGCTAATTTTGGGATTATCGTTATCTTTTCAGATGGTCAAAACGATTTTTGAAAGTGTCAATTAAGAAGTAAATTCTTGTTTATTCTTATATCTTGTAAATCATTTACAAGATATCCGTATTAGTCCTATCTTTAAGATCAGCAGAGATCGTTGACAAAATCGTTTGAAGGTGTGTGTTTCTGTTTAGGCCCACATCCTGTTAGATGAAAAGGAAAAAGCTTTCAATCAATCAGGTCCTTCCTCCTCTGTAAAAAACCAGTCATTGTAATTTTTTCACATACCCCCTGGAGATGATCAATTTATTTGATATATGTTCATTGTGGCTATATGTTCATATTCTGGCTTGCAAGCAAAGGAGAGACTAAAATGATGGTGGAATTGGCCAAAATTTCAATTTTGTTGGCCAAAATGGTCACCGAAAATAGAGGAGACTTCGCTCTGTGACTAATCTAGCCTTGGCCAAAATGGTGCATAAAATGGTTCAAAATCGGACCCAAAATGCATTTTGGAAATCGCAAAAGTTCTAACGCTTCTGGGGGACTCTGCCTCCCAGACCCCCTAAGGATATCTTTCATTGGAGATGCCTGCTCGCAGGCACTGCCGATACCCCATCGGTGGACTCCGTACCCATGACCCAAAGGATGCACTCCTTTGGAAGTCTGCATCATGCCATTGAGTTGCACCCTTTGGCCCATTTTATATGAGGTGTTGTCATAAAAATGTAACAACACGCAACAGTTAGTTTGTCCCTTCTGAGACCTGTGAGCAAAATACCTCGAGTGGGTCCGGAAAACCTGGGGCCAAAAACAATTTCTGGCCTGCACCAAAAATTTGCTGAAACCGGCCCTGGTTATCTACACAACACGAGGTGCAAGTCAAAAGTACGTACCGTTTCTCTGCTGCATGAAAATGACAGATGCATTTTGATTGTTTTTTCAGCTCAAATTGTGCAAACTCTTCTTTACTCTCGGTCTGTGCAAACAATGGTTCGTAGATTTTGTCTGGTTTTCTTGCAGCGACAGTTTCCATTTGGGATGTTTAGTGCACTGACTGGAAAACCAACTTTTTTCGTTATTTCATTTTGCTGACGGCAAAAGTGCTGTCCATGTCAACTTGCAGCAAGAAATTATTATTGATGATAAATACTCTGAGGAAACGTCTGCACAAGTTTTTTGGGGGGGGGGGGTAGGCGATCGACTCGTGGTGGATGACCAGATCTGCTCCAGAAGGGATGCCCTCATCACTGTCACCCTCCTTGTGAGCATGACTCTCCTGATGTCAATTTGTGGTTATTTTTTGTCTCATCCTTGTGGAGTCATGAACTGAAATGGAACACCAGTGAAGCTAACCTTCAGGTTGTGATGTTGCTGGCGTGACGAAGTAGTTGATCCCGGCGAGATGTTCCCGGGCCCGGGTGACAAAGCTGATGGCTCCAATCTGGAAGAAGAAGAAGATGAAAATCCTCCGGCAGAATCAGGATATCTCAGTGATCACTTCACTTGACTTATCACTTATCAATTCATAAGTCACCAAGCACAGGGACATGTGTCCAGAAATCTCTAGCCCTACCACTGATATTCAGTAACTGGCTCATTTGCCATCTATAAACCGTGAAAGCTTGCTAAAGTGGAAGAGATGGCTGTTAGAAGCTTGATAGTAGCGGAAGAGATGTTAATGAAGCTTGCTAAAGTGGAAGCGAAGCAGTGCGAATCCCTACACTACCCCTCCGTCGATGAAAATTCCACATCGGTCTTCATCCAAAGAATCCTTTTCAGTTCAAGTTCCAGGGGATCATCAATCCTGAAATCTTCAAACGGGTGAAATTAAATCCAGAATCAACATCAAAGCAATGAATATCTCATCGGCTTCCTTCATCAAAATAGAAGCTTCTGGACAGTAGGGCGCTTGAACATCAGTAATGCCATCCACGTTCCAAGATGAATTGGATGTCCTCTATGCTCTTTCCAAAACTCTCTCTCTCCCCCCTTCAGTTTGTTCACGATATCAAAGAAAAATCCAGTTTCATCCAATCCACTTAACCAGCAACCCAACCCATATTTCTGTCACTGTTGACCAACATGAATGAAATTGTTCCAAAAGAAAGAAAGGTTATCACCAAAAATAAACTCTGCAATATCGTACACTATTTACAATTTGACGAGTAGGATGGAGATGGAGATTTCCTCTAGAATGCCCTGCAGCCCCAAATTCCATTTAGGATGGGTTTTCTGCTGTAATATCTCCTTAACTGAGAGACATGGGCTGTAGTGACAACTGTGCCATCAGACCCCAGAAGCTCAAAGTTGACTGTGTTGAACTGACGTCCCAGTCTGAAAGGACCTCCCCAATGATCAGCAAGTTTTGCCATGAAACGTCCAGCCTTATTGGATTGAGGATGCAGTTTCAACAAGACCAAATCTCCTGTTTTCAAATCAACCGGTCGGACGCGAAGATTGTAGTTCCGAGCCTGTGCTATCTTGCTGTGACTGACATTTCGTAGCACAATGCCCTTCAATCGACGCAAATGGCACTGTAATTCCTCTTTAGCCAAACGACACTTCGGAATGAGAAAGGTCTTCTTCGGTAAAAGAACGTGATCCAAGGGATTGGGCAAAGACTTCCCAAATAACAACATTGAAGGTGGAAATCCAGTTGCATCATGATCAGCTGTATTAAGTGCAAATCTTAATTCAGGCAAGATTCTGTCCCATGCCGTGTGCTCGCAACCAACACAGGAGGCAATCATGGACTTCAAATTCCGGTTAACGCGCTCTGTCAAGTTGGTCTGGGGATGATAAGGTGTAGTTGTTGAGTGCTTAACACCCCATGTAGCCAAGAATGTTTGGAATACATCCGACACAAACTGGGGACCTTGATCACTCAAGATGAACTGTGGCGTTCCATAACGAGTAAAGATCTCAGCAGATAGACGTTTTGTAATGGTTGCTGTAGCGGAATCTCGTAAAGCAAAAAGCTCAACCTCGACTATAGTAGTCAACAACCA
>JASGXE010006665.1:0-20349 GCA_030068105.1 Sinentomon sp. SZTP_YWyxl | reverse complement strand
GGGGATGCCAGCGTTGAACGTTTTTGCTGACCATGGGGACAGCTGCTCTCAGAATTGACGGTTTCAGTTGAATTCCGGAAAACCGACACTGGATGCTCGACACTGTCAAGAATTTGCGATGCGTTGATGGTATTTTCACAGCGCTGCTTTGAAGTTTCGACACTGTCACTGACAGCCGCTTTTTGAGAAGCTTTTTGGCAGTCCAGCTGGGTAACAATAGCTGCAAGGGCGTGGTCCACAGATTCAAAGTGGGATTCGATTTCGTCGAACTTTGCACCATAGACATTGATTGCTGAGAATACACTGTCTTTCAGTTCACCAAGTTTTTCACTCAAGGCCTTTACTTTTGCTTCGGCACTTGATGAATTCTCTTGGAGCCCACGAACGAGTTCGATTTGAGCAAGCTGACAGTCCGGGCAAGATATTGTCGTGATGAGACTCGACTCTTGGATTCCGGCACATTCAAGGTGGAACCATTCGGCGCAGCCCGGAAAATGAAGAATACACTGAACCATTTCGCCAGAACCAGGAGGTTGCTGCCTGCCGAACTTGCAGTTCTCGAAACAGTACTTGGGGGTCAGCTCTGGAGACCCAGAAGAAGAACTTGACGAGTTAACTGTCTGTGGAAGGCGCTTGTTCGCAGAGCGTTTTGAAGGCATTGTCGGTTGGAAGTTGAAATGTGCACGTCCGGCTTAAAAACTGATGAGAGCGGAAGGCGATTTCGAGCCTCTGTGCTGGATGACAAACGAAAGCAGACTGACAAACGAAAGCAGACTCCAACACATCGTTGCCACATCGTTGCCATGGGGGAACGCCATGTTCCTGCTACAGTGGCCAGCACCGTGGTGCCACATCGACCATATCCAAATGGCAGCCACATGGCACAGACAAGTGATTGCCATGTTCCGGCGGAACGTTCCTGCCACGTTCCTCTGCTGCCCGGGCTGAAATAATCGGCCGTATACCCCAAAGCCACTGAACCTAACCCTGATCCTGCGGGCAAACAACAGTATTTCTTTTCCATTGCTGAGAAAGACACATCTGAATGTGGAATTTCTGGCTATTTTTTTTTTTAGATATAGGGTTATAGGGTTAGGGTCAGTGGCTTTTGGAAATACAGCCGAATCATTTTTTGAACGCACACCGTTTTTTAGGATCGCGGTTCAAGAATCAAATTATACGTAGCTGCAGATATCCTGATTCTGTACAGTGACGACGGAATTATTACTCGTACTTTACCAAACCATGCATTTTTACCATTTTTACGTTCCCTCCTAAACTTATTTCATTTTTTTACTCTTGCATTCATAGGCAGAGAAATGAATGCTCCAGATTTCGCAACAAAGCTTTCGAGAGACATGAAAAGTGTCAGATTTTGACCCCTGGGTCCGGTTTTGACCTCGGCGAGAAAGGGGAACAATTTCCATTGCGTTGAGTTTTTTGCAAAAAAAATCGAGCAACATTCGCCATTTTTACACATGTGCATGGGTAATCTAATTCAATCGCCACTATGTCCGATCTTTCCGTCACACATTAAACACCGGTTTATGGATGGTAATGTTCCATTCGGAACATTTTTGGAACACTTTCTCTGGTGTTATTAGGACGCCATTTTCTGCCAAAGATGTTGAACGCCCGAGTTGAAAATATAGTGTTTTTAAGCATAGCGCGTTTGACTCAAAAATGTTATGAAGGGATCACTGCGACATCTCAGGCTGTGAAGAAAGGTGTGCGAAACAGAAACCTAAAAGTCAGTGTGAAGAAAATAAGTAGGTATAATGTACCTAAAATTGCTATGGTCCATATGCTTGTGTCTCACGCATATGGACCATATGCGTGAGACACAAGCATATGGTATGAAAAGCATATGGTATGAGACTCACTCTTTTTTTTTTATTTCATAAATATCAACAATCAAGTTGAACGTCAAGCAGTAAACACCAACAAAACACAATATAAAATAAACAAACAACACACCGTAAGTGTGGCCAAACAGGCAAATACGTGAGGCCGGACTGCACTCACAATAGGGATTCAATGAGGCCGGACTGCACTCACAATTTTTTATCGATGAATCAGACGAGTAATCCAGATTCAGTTGATGGGAGGCAATGATTGGAGGAAGGATGACGAAGGCAAAAGGGCATTCCATTCCCTGACTGTGCGAAAGAAAAAGCTGTTGAAATGCTTATTGAATTTGACAATTGGCCGTTCAATATGGTATCCGTGGTCAGTTCGACGAGGAACAGGCCTCACTCTAAATGAAGGAGGTAATTTAGTGCACACCCCACCTTGCAATATAGTTTGTAAAAATTTCAATCGGCGACACCTACGCCTCTCAGATAGCGTGCTAAGCTCCCAGTGTTTGAGCATTGCCGAAACAGACGAGGTTCTTCTGTAGTCAGCACAAATAAAGCGCAGGGCTGAGCGCTGCAGACGCTCGATAGAGCATTAGAATGAGACACAAGAAAGGGATCCCAGACCTCACAGGCATACTCAAGGATAGGTAAAACCAAGGACATGTAGGCTTTCAGCTTAGCCCTAGATGATGCAGAATTGGTATTTCGGATTAGAATGCCGAGAACTTTTCTGGCCTTTGTAATGGTATGTGTGCATCCCATGATAAATCGGAAGAAAGATAAACTCCCAAATACTTGAATTCAGTAACCTTGACTATGGGATTTCCACCGAGATTGTAGCGAGTTGTCGAAGGTGAAAACTTAGAGTATCTCTTGAATGCCATCCAGTTGCACTTTGAAACATTGATGACTAAACCCCAAATTTTGGCCCAGGAACTGATTGCGTCAAGATTATCCTGCAGAAATGTACCAAAGGGCGGCCCATACAAAACTAAATCATCCGCAAAAAGCCTTGCATTGCATGTGAGCAAGGATGGAAGGTCATTAATATAAATGATGAAGAGAAGTGGACCCAAGACACTAGGATTTTACATTCCCATATGCTCATATCCAATACAATCCATAATGAAATTTAGTTTTTTAAAATTTTATTATTATTTTGACAATACTGCCACAAGGGATCTGGTGGCAGACCAGAACACATACTAAAAACTTCGACAAATTGTCATCGTCATTTAAAAAAGAAAATGACAAAACACTAAAATAATAACAAGTGATCGAAATAAAATACAGCATCAACGAAATAAAATACGGCACTAAAGTGGATTTTACATTCCCACGACCAACGCATTCCCTGCTGAAATTTATGTTAGATTATTCCCATAACCGATGCATTCACTGATGAACGTTTGTTGGGTTTTGCAGATGTTGCCCTGCTTGCGATTTTGTTAAACATAGATTTCGTTATCGGTGAGGAAGTTACAGCGTGCAAACTTGTGACACTACATATTGTTGGATGAATTTGTTTGAAGCTCGTGGAAGGCATCTTGATGATAGGAAGCAAAGCACAGCAACTTCTTTCTATCATATTGTTGGATAATTAAAAAAGTAAGGAAAAATCTCAAAACTAAAGAGCCTACCCGTACCATACGTAGTGTGTCTTATAAGTTCGCGGCCCGAACCAGATGAAATTATTTTGTTGAGAAATTGTCTCCATTTCGTTTCAATGTATGTTTTAGCAAGCAAGCAAAATAACACTGCTGGTATGAATAGTTGTTGCAATAGCTGAGAAGTGAGTTTGTTCGACTCCATCCGACCATTCCAAAAAGCCTCTTTGCTTCGCTTAAAAAAACAGATTCTCTGATTCCTGTGCAGGTCGATGAATTTGGGGTGTTGAGAGATCTGAATACATTGGATGGCGAAAAGTGTTGAATTCTGCTTCAAGAAAAAGCAGTCTCAACAATGTCGGCTGTCTCTGAAAGAAGCACGACCTTGTTGAATCAACACATCCTGTGTTTCACAAATCCAACCTAACCTAACCTAATGCAAGCAAACTAATTTTGTGACATCAAATCTATAGTAACCGATGTATCACTGGAAGACGACACAAATCAGGGGAAATTTGCTTTCGAAGGAATGCTTTGTCAGCTCCAGGCCAAGGGAACAGGCTGGGTCTTCTCTAAATACCTTAGGACGCGAACTTTTCAGACACCCCACGTACCATTGCCCTGCAGCAGACCCCAAATAAACCCGACTGCGCCTTCTCCACACCGGCATGGACACGGGCACACCTTGCTGAATTCCAATCTCGACCGCGTTCATCGACTATTTGCATGAAAAGCAGGCAATCAACCAGGGTCAGGCCGTGCCTGGTGCGTGGCTCACTTCCTGGGACGCACATGAACAAAACTGCATATTGGGCATGAGAATTTTCTTAACTTTAGCAACACCCAGTGCTTTCATAACGATCTCACGCAAGAGACTATAAAGCGCTTCACGTTTAAGCTTCGCATAATCCAGCCGTGGAACGAAAGATATACGAATGCAGACAGGCAGTTGATTGATTTGAAGCTTTCGCAGAAAAGGTAATGTATTGATAGTTCCTGATTGGCACAAAAACAGGGCGTTCTTGAAGAACTGCTAAGACCTACTCCGCAATTCAAATCTAGTTGTGGCTTGTGCATACAATGTTTTATCGTGATCCCGCAGAATTCTTTACGTCAGCAATCTCGTGTTCAATTCTCCCATTTCTCCGCCGATTGGGGACATGTGAGACTAACGGTTAAATGGCAACATTTCGTGTGGCCTCGAACTATCCTGAATAAAGCTTCTACAGTGTGTTCCAAATAAGTCTCTTCCAGATGATTGAAGTGGGAAACACGGCTGTCTACACTCTAAACACGAAGTTCAGCTTGGAACACTATATTTTAACATGGGCTTAAGGAAGTGTTATGAGGAACACTTGGTCTGTTATTGGACAACATTGAGTGTTCCACTGGAACACTCAGTGTGTTCCAATGGAACACTTAAAATGTTCCAATGGAACACTAAAGGTGTCCACACCGCATAATCTGTGACAGGAATGTCACAGATTTGGAACACCCAGTGTGCTCTTGGAACACACTGGGTGTTCCATAAATGGTCCTAAAAGAACACTTCCGATCTAGACCATGTTAAAATATAGTGTTCCAAACTGAACTTCGTGCTTAGAGTGTAGTTGCCTTCTGTTGTGTATCATGCTGATGGTTCATGGTGAATGGTTTTTGATGGTTTTTGGTTGATGGGTCATTGTGAATGGCGGATGGTTGATGGTTTTTGGGAACTTTACAATCCATTGCAGCTATACATGTGAAACTCGAACATTTAGAGGCGTTTTCCGTGCCTGAAGGCGGATATCAAACACCAAGTTGAGAAAAATCCTAAGGCGGACACCAAACGACAGGTTGACAACACACAATGAGCAATGACGGCAGGGGATTGGCTCACGTTTGGTCGGCCTGAAATGGAAAAGAAAGGGCAAAACGTAATTTACGACTCGGAAGTTAAGAACTCCAAAGAGAGATCCTGATTTTTATACTTCATCTTTTTTTCGGTAACAGTTCGGAATACCTGCCGACATTGAACTGAACGAGTTATCACCATTGCTCTGTGATACACTAAAGGCTAACTAAACCAAACCTAACCTGACCTAACCTAAACTAACCTAACCTATCCTATAAGACACCTATCCTAACCTATCCTAAACTATACCTACCTCGTCCTCATCTTCCTATCCCATTTTGGCTGCTTGAGCGTTTGTGAAAACTCGTCCAGTTCATCTTTATCCAGATGTCGGCTGGTATTCCGAACTGCAACCTTTTTTTCTTGGCGGGGGAGATGTGGTTGTGAGAGCTGCTGTCGGAGAAAGGTGCCCCAAAAACAAGTGACAAATGATACACCAGAAATATGCGATTTGGAGAGAAATTTGGGTGACCCTGCCCGTCAAATTGACAGTTGTCTTGCAGTCTTCGGAATATCTGTACATCGGTACGTTTAACGGGTAGAAAGGCCTCAATTTGCCGCTGTCAGGCTCCGCTAGATCTGCCTTTAATGCAGGATTTGCTTTGAAAATGAAAATTTGCATTTCCATGAACAGCAGAGCAATCGGGTCGGAAAGAAGAAAGAAAATTGTATGTGTGTGCATTTTTAAGAAAAAAATCAAATTTCTTTAACAAATGAGAGCGTTCTGGGAAGGTTTAGGCAATCACGAAAATTCCGCCGTTCTTCAATTTGCGCAATAGGAAATAGCGCTGAAATTGTATTTCAAATTTCGTGGAAAGCCAACGTCGTACGGAAGCTATCTCAAAACAATGACAGGTTTTGCGTTTGGACATGTGCTCCCAATTGTGCAAATTGAAGTAATCCTTCCTTGTTATTTTACAGAGTGGGCGGAATGGATTGCTGCCCATGTTAGATTATTCGAAAAAAGAAATCATCAGCTTTCTGGTAGGTATACTCATTGAAGTTTTATTTCATTTTGAAGCCCCATTTTCAGCACCATTTCAGCTCCATTTTCAGCCCTATTTTCAACCCATTTTAAGCCCCATTTTCAACATGTTCCCAGCTCTATATTTAACTTTCATTGTCAGCACCATTTTCAGCCCTATTTTCAACCCATTTTCAGCCTATATTCTCATCCCTATATTTAGCTCCATTTTCAGCCCTATTTTCAACCCATTTTCAGCCTATACTCGTATTCTCAGCCCTATTTAGCTCCATTTTCAGCCCTATTTTCAACCCATCTTCAACCCCATTTTCAACTCATTCTCAGCCCCATTTAGCTCCATTTTCGGCACCAATTTCAGCCTTATTTTCAACCTATCTTCAGCCTCATTTTCAACCCATTCTCAACCCTATTTAGCTCCATTTTCAACACCATTTTCAGCCATATTTGCTTCACATTGATGGTGAACATGGCTGCCGTGAGGCCCGCCAAATATTTATGAACAAATAAACGTGAAGTATAACGTGAGACAAATCAGTAATGAGAGACAGATGGCCAAACAGACGACGAGATCATTCACCTATTTCTCCTCCAAATTAAGGCTGGAGGATAAAAAAATTTCATCGCCAACATCAGACGTTTGTGGTGAAACATTGGGGAAAATGGAATTTTGTGGTGAAGTGGTTAAAGTCAGGATCTTCAGCCCCCCCTCTGTTCTCGACAATCGGCCAGAAGACTGGGCAGTGAAAATTGGGTTCGCTCGTCTATGACAAAATCATCCGTGAGTATACACATTGTGAAAACAGCCTTTTAAATACGATGAAACACTCCTCATCAAAAGTCTTCGAACATAGGAGTTCATTATTAACACAGGCGCTATTTAAAATCCATGGCAGCATGCGCCACAAAACATCATGACACTCGTATAAGGCGTGAAGTTGCACCACTCCCTCTTGAAATAAGATAACCATTAATTCAAAATGTCGCCTATGTTCGAGAACTTTTTATAAGCTCCGCTTACGCTGCAAAAAAGTGAACAGAAATTAATATTTCGAGGTCTAAGGATTTCCAACATGGGGTCACAAGCAGAGCAGGCAACATGGAAGATTCTCCAATTTCTCCCACTTCGGAGAACTCGGGCAAGGCCTTCAAGGTGCGCTTCCAATGTGCCATTTTCTCCAGATCACAAAAATTGCGCGAGTATTTCATTTATGAAACGGATTTCGGTATCATTTTTGTCACTACTTGTGTCACAAATGACAAAAGAAGTGCACCAATGTCAAAAGATAAGCGACCCGGCGTCCTTGGAAAAACAGCAATTTGACGTGTTACGTTGATGACACGATTTACACTCTAAACATTAGGTTTCGGTATGGAACACTTTGGGAACACCTCTTTTAACATGGGCTTAGATGGAAGTGTTCTTCTCGTAACATTGTTTGGAACACGTTGTTCTTGGAACGCCATTTTCCAGTCACAAATTTGGAACACACAAGAGATTTGGAACATATGGATGGTCCCAAATGATCCAAGACAACACTACGTGTTCAAAACAATGTTCCGAAAAGAACACTCCCATCTAAGCCCATGTTAAAAGAGGTGTTCCCAAGGTGTTCCATACCGAAACCTCATGTTTAGAACGATAGATAAATTAGAGGTATCGTAATCGCGTTACTGTTTTGCCAAAATGCATCTTGTCTCATTTATGAATTCATCTGTTGAAGCGATTAATGACATAGTGCAACCGCACCTTTCGGTTTCATGAGCCCATGCACGTGTCTCTTCGGACGCCGAAAGGAGACGTGCTGTGAGACAAGAATTCGTCCTGCACTCAATGAAATTCCGGTCACGTGCAAAAATTAATTTGATTTCGACGTCGCATGGAGTGCGGCTATCGAAGACCAGCAAACAAAATTCGCCAATATTGTACCAGTTGATATTTGCTTTGTCCGAAAGATGGATAGGAATTATACTTGAATTCAGACGGATTGATACAGAGGGTTCCAGAGGGTTCTTGCGGTAAAATCCGACAAAATCCGGTCAAATTTTGGCAAAGTAAAAAAAAATGCACGGAAAAATCCGCACAGAATGAAAAGATAAAATCCACAAATGTGCTAAATCCGCGAATTTTATCTCATTTTCGGATTTTACCACGTTCATTTTGTGTAAATGTGCAGAGACATTGCATGTATTACATTGTTGCATGAACATTGCTGCCATTTGATTTTGCGCGGGTTTTTACCGACATTTTTAAAATTTGCGCGAATTTGAAGGTATTTCAGCGGATTTTACCGCAATAACTCTGAATCAATTCACCTGAAGTCCGCAAATTTGGTATAATCCGCAAAAGATCAAATATCCGCATCAAATTTACGACAAATCGAACAAATCCGCATGAAAAGACGCATTCCGCACAAAACCCGAATCAAAAACCGCACCAAATCCGTCGAAAATCCGCATCAAATCCAATCAAACCCGCATCAAATGTGGTACATTCCTCACAAAATCAAATCGCGAACTGCATCCGAGCAAGAAAAATCCGCAAAATGAAAAAAAAAAAAATATCATTCCGCAAAATGATAGCCAAATCCGTAAAATGATCGCCAAAACGGGTCAAGCACATTCAGCCGCAAATATCGGCAACCATGAGCCCGTAGATGACCGGATTCTTCTTAATCTATAAGGAACCATTCAGAATACCCGGGCCACAGGAGAATTTTTCAGACTTTTGAAAGCACGGGGCAATGTAATTCCCCATTTCGCATGCGCCGCAAAACACATTACATGAAGGAATGCATTTAACGGCGCTTACTAAATGGGGAATAACATTGCCCCGTGCTTCAAAAGTCTAACAAAAATCTCCTATGGTCCGAGTATTCAGAATGGCTCAGTATATCTATGTAACTATCAGCATGCGGTGCAACAACAATGGCCGAAAAGGACAAGTAATTCTAATTGATTTTGGTCAATTTATCCTCCATCCATTGTTCGACTCTTGGGCACGGTGTTGTTCAGAGCACTTTGCCTTTTTTGCGAATTCCTACTTTCTGTTGTCCCACCTTTTTCTTTTTGTTTGCCATATGTCCCGACTCCCGTGGCGAACCGTATCGGGTTTTTTTTTTCTGGTAAGGAATATCTCCTGATTGGCTCTATTTTTCTGGATCACCCTGTACACTGTCATCAAAACATTGGTCACGTGGAGGTTTCATCCGCCTCCATCTTGGGCACACAACCAGAAAGTGCTTCCTGGTTGGTCCAGAATAAAATGATTCAACTCGCATATATATTTCCCCGCTTGCAGTTGATGCGACCGGAAATATTCGAGGAAATATATTGCGTTTGAAGTGCCTGGAAACAGTCAATATGCACGAGATGATATGCGTAAAAAGTCCATCATGTGAACGTATCCAAAAATACGCGTTGGCATATATCATGATATCTAATGAACTTCACATTTTCTGCACTCATATATACATGAAAAATCCAATTCACCGATGTTGCGCTTGCGAATTTGGATCCCACAGAGCATGCAGTCGACATATCACCACCCTCTGATAAAGCACGTACAGGGTGGAAGATTTAAAGTGTCTCTCTCTCTGTGTCAGGAGTGGGTGTTAAAAGCTTTCTAGCCCAAGTCTGGAATGTCCAGCTGTTCAGTTTTCTTCCCAACCTATTGTTGCAAATTTCAACGCATGACTTTCTTTAGTGCAGTTCGGCTTTGTATTTACTAATGCATAACTATGGATAGCGACTAACTGCTAGTGTGTAGCAGCCACGATCGTCTTCCCCCATTGCAACCCACCATCGGGTTCAACTCAATCGCTAATTCAATCGATAGATTTATGTTGCGAAACTTACATGTCTAATTCCAACGTTTATTCCTTTTCCATTGTTGCGAAGATGCAACAGTCTGTTGAATTGGCTTTTGGAGTTGAAACTGAGGGCATGGAACCTAGAACAATTTGTTCCAGTGCCATGCTGAGGGTGAGTTGCAATGGGAATACGGCCGCCATGATGTGACGATGGGACATGGGACGGATATGAGGGGACAATTATTCAGAAACAACAATGACTCCATGTCCCTACATTGGATCATGCGGGATCATAATTGTTTCTGTGGCTGCACATCACCCTGAGAGAATGCCTGAAGCCATGGCCGCAGGCTCGGCAGATCCATGATTCCAGACATGTACAGGTATTAACGATAAAATTGAGCCCTATACGGAAGGAATGGGCTCCCGTTCAAGCAATGTGTTGTTGCCTAGCAACCCCAGAAGTTTTCAGACGGTGTGAGTTGTTTTGATTCAAAATTACGGGGGTTGCTAGGCAACAACGCATTGCTTGAATGGGAGTGCATACCTTCCGTATAGGGCTCAATTTTATCGTTAATACCTGTACAGTCATTTAAACAACACTGACTCCCATGACCCAGTGCAGGTACTTGTTTTTTGGAAATTTTTTTTCATTATTTTTTCTGCGACTGTATATGTCTGCTGCACTGTACATGCAATAGTATAGCATACACTCGTACAGTTAAGTGTAGAGCATATCCAGTGTAGTATGGTAACTTGATTTTTCTCGGAAGATCGCAAACTGTCAGATGGTGCTTTTTGAGAGCCGGCGTACACAGCAATAGTGATTGAGTGTTAGAATTTCGAGCTCTCTTATATGTCGACACTATATAGACTTCCTTTTTTCTGGGAATGTGGCGAAATTCCACTAGAGAATTCGCGCATATCTAATCAGATTACGATGGGTCCAAATGCCCCAAAATTGAGATACACGCATCGCAATTCACTTAAAGCAGTCGTTTATTGAGTTTCCATTTCGTTCAACAAGGCGTGAAATATTGGATTGGTTGCTGAAAGAGGTTTCTGAAATAAAATACAGGGTATCCATGATTATTTCTTTCTGTGTCGGAAAACACTCTCGCCTCTTTTGTTACAAAACAAGTTTGCATTGTGAAATGGAGCCAGCAGTTTAATTAATTGAATGGAATTGAATTGAAACATATTTGGAGTTTCCCCGAACAAATTCACAGTGGTACGTGCACTCGCATGCACAGAGAATTTATGCGAAAAAAATTACAAATCAGAATGCATAAAGGGATGCGAACTCACTGCAATTTTCCCGCAAATCTATGTGGGAGTGAGGACACACGCAATCCTTGCAAAACGAGTTCGAGGGGAATTCGGGAAACATTGTCAGGCAGTTGATTCCACTCAGGAAAGGAGCGGCCAACAATCGGAAATTTCCCACGTCCTTCTTAAAAGTCAAGGTTCGAACTTTGAAGGGTATGATTATTCTACGAGTAAAAGGTTTGATGCATCTTGCATTGGACCAAGAATCGCTCCCTTTATTCGAAGATTCGCACCTTGGGGAGAATATTCCTAAAATATCCTATAGCTTGCATGGCGCCCAATTTTTTCCCTTGACTCCAAAGATTTTGCTTTCTGCTGTGCATGGTTTCATCGTGTCAACTTTCATTGGAACCTTTTTCGAACGTCAATCCGGAGAATTTAATTGAATTTTTTCATAAACCAGCTACATTATCGCTCTGGAAATAACCCCAAAAATGTGTTCATTTTCCAGACATTTCTTCTCCAACATGTTTCCATGGAAGCATCAAAGAAGTGGAATACTTCACACGCCTCCAAGCTCAATTAAGTCAAACATTCTGCGCTGAGATTCAATTTTGCAACTTGGCAACATTGTGGCATGCCTGTCTTAATACGTGTGACTATGTAGAAAAAAACCCACGCGCGGGATATTAATATCGGTGAATTAAGTTGGATTAGGAAGACTTCCAGATTTTCATTAACCTTCTGCCACATGATCGGTCTCGCTGTGGCCGCACAACAAGACAACCATCCGTTGCACTGTGTCTTTAGTGGCAAGTTTATCTCATCAAATTTCTACTGGACTTTCTACAATTTTCTGAATTCTGAGATGATTTTTCTGAATTTTTTAATAAGGAAGTTCTGCTCAGCAGATCTTTCACTTTGATTTTGACCCACTGATTGTTCAGAACTTCAAAAACTCCGGCGGATTGGTATTCTTTATTTATTCTTTCAATCAATACGACTGCGATGTGGCAGAAGAATCACAAGTTATACATACACAAAATAAAAAATGTTGATCAAAAAGGAAACTGGCGACAACCAAAAATTCAGAATCAAACAATCAAATCAAAACAACACACAATGCAAGAATAAGAATCAGGATTGGGCAGCAACTTGCGGTGGCAACAGCCCAGAACTAACAAGATATTTTTTGATCATGGAAGAGTCTGAAGGGAGGGAGTTCCAATCGCGAACTGTGCGGGGAAAAAAAGAGTTATGGTACGCACTTAAAGAACGCATGTAGGGTGGGTAAATCAAGCACCGTTGTCAGTTCTCATTTGAACTGGCTTACGCACTAAACGGAAGGGAGAGGAAGCAGAACCTCTTCGGAAACAATTTGCTGAAAAAGTTCCAAGCGATGGCACTGCCGGCGTTGCTGCAGGCTTGGTAGACCTAGGTCTTCCTACAGCGCAGTCACGCTATGATTTCGATCGTAAATTCCAGTTATAGCTCTGGCAGCCCGACGTTGGACGCTTTCCAAGGTATGAATTTCACCAGCCAAAAAAGGATCCCAAAGTGCACAGGCGTATTCAAGAATTGGGATAACAAGAGTTTTAAAAGCCCTCAGCTTGACAGTAATTGTAGCATGTCTTAGGTTACGGACTAGGAAGCCAAGTGACCTACAAGCGTTAGCAATTGTATAATTAATATGCAGTTGCCATTGCATATCACTGGAAAATATACACCCAAGATATTTGTAGCTAGAGACAGACTCAAGAGCCGTACCATTGAGCTTATAAATTGTCTGATTAATGACGGTCGGTATACGTTGCCGAGAGAAGACGAGTGATTTACATATATCAACATTTAGGTTCATTTTCCATTTAGCACACCAAGTTTCGATCATATTGAGATCGTTTTTGTAAAGACTCGCAGCTCTCAGGACTGTCGACCCGACAATAGAGAACCACATCATCGGCAAAGAGACGGATAGAACTAGCGAGACCCTCAGAAATATCATATGTACACTAGAAAAAGTAGCGGCCCCAAAACACTTCCCTGAGGTACCCCAGAAGACACTTGAAGACTCGCCGACTTTACTCCAGAAACAGACACATTGTGGGAGCGCCCCTCCAAAAATGAACAAAGAAGGTTTATCAGGCAAGAGGGCACGTTTAGCCTCACCAATTTTAAAATTAACAGCTCATGTGGAATTACGTCAAACGCTTTTTTGAAATCAAGGAAAACTGCATGAACAGGAATCTTCTCATCGATTATTGAACGGAGAATGTCATCAGCAAGCGAAATTACCTGCAGTTCGCAAGATAAACCACTGCGAAAACCAAATTGATTACAATGAAAAAAATTAACAGATTCTAAGAAATTTAAAAGTTGACTTTGCAAAATTCGTTCGACAAGCTTCGAACACAAACACGTCAAAGAAATCGGGCGGTATCCCGCAACAACACTGCAGTCTGCTCCTCTTTTAGCGACAGGAATAACATTTGCCTGTTTCCAATCTGACGGGAATTCTCCCGACACAAACATTTTTATGTCCGTGAAGTTGGCCCCCCCGTTCCCGCCCCCCCGGAATCGGACCCCGGGGTTCGTTAATGCTGCGTTACTGCTGTTTACTGCCCGAATTTCAGCGTTACTGCTGCAACAGGGGCCGAGATATTCACCCCTTTCACGGGGGGGCCAACTTCACTGTGAAGTTGGCCCCCCCGGTAGGTAAAAAATTTGACCCCCCGGATTTCGACTCTCGCATTCGTTAATGCTACGTTACTGCTGTTTACTGCCCGAATTTCAGCGTTATTTCTTACAAACCGGGTCGGATATTCCAGGAACTACATTAACTTGTAGATTCATTTGACAGTTGGTAAGGACAAGATCAAGTGCGTGCCTAGACACCCCACGGTTATAAGTGGGATTACTTACCATCTGCCTGAGAGAAAATGTTTGCAACAGACGCGATAGGAACCTATCGTTTTGAGTTAAACTACTAGCAGATGACAAAGTTAATGAATTTGGGAATGAATTGGGAAAAGAAGCCCTGGGGAACACCCCGAAAACCTTACACAAGTTTAAAGTTTTAAAGTTTTTGGGGCATTAAAGTCGCCACACAGAAAAAATATTACATCTTCAGTCAAAATTGAAGCAATAGAATCATATGTTATTAAAAATGGGATTCTCTTTAGAGAGACCAGGTGGAATGTATACACAACCTATCACCACTACCGTGCCCCGGCCAACTTTGAAACGGCACCAGACCACTTCAGCAGGATTTTGTCCAGGAAGGCCTGACGGCTGGGGAGAACTGCCTAGAGACTTATGGACACCGAGGACCACACCACCACCTCTATGCCCCCCGACCCTATCAGCTCTATAAATGTTAAATGAAGGTGGGAAAATCTCAGATGAGTCAATGTTAAGTTTAGCCAAGTTTCCGCCAAACAAAAAATGGAGAAATTATGCTCATTTAAGAAACAACGGAAAAGCACTCTCTTTTCCACGGAGCATATGCTCTGGCAATTAATGACCAAAGACCTGGGATACGAAATTGTTAATGGCGATTTAGCCATCCCAACCAAACCTGGATCACCAGCTTTGGTACCAGCAAGCATTTTTACAAATTTTTCAGAGCTTCCCTCGTTAGGAGCTGAAACAGAAACTAACTCAGTTGGAGGCAAAAAAGGAGCAAATGCATGCGAAAAAGTAACCTCTGTGCAGCACGCAAGAATGAGAAGTGATGGGGTCTGTTGCAAATGTACTTAATTTTGGTTTCACAGTACAGCGACGAAATTTAGAATTTTCAAAATTTTTAAAATTGCATCTTGTCACCACCGAAATTGGGTTCCCCGAAACGGATACCCATTTTTTTTATCATTGTAAGATAAAAGAAAATTGAATGAATAAGCTAACTCTTGAAGGCCGGTGTCTCGGTTGGTGATCCACATCAAGCTTCGGGTAAACAGTTTGTGTTCTGATTTGTCTCGTGGGATCATTCCCTTGGGTCCGTGCTTCAAAACTGAATAGATATACTTCTGAGTCGTGGATTCCGGATGAGTTATATATGACATATGTGATGGGTGATCCATGTGACGTGTTTATGGGTACGTTTGATTCTTTTGCAAGTGATCAAAACTTCAGTCGAAGTGATTTCCCATACCAGTCTGAGATGGTGTTAACTGAAAATCGTATCATGGGACCCTTTCTTTCTAAATTCAGTTGTGGGGTTATTGGAATCCAAACTTCGATTTGCAGGGGATTCAAATTTGTAATTGAGAACTGTTGATTGAGCAAAATGAAATCAACGCATACCTACGAGAACAGTATACGAATATTAGTGCAAGCATTTGGGTGCTTACAGGCGCATTAAAACTTGCTCCTGGCGAGATGTCTTGCTAGTTTATTATTTCCAGAATTGATCTGCGAATGTTAGTTATGGATCACTTGTTCCGCACCCTTAACTACTCCACGACGACCGGTACGCGTATTTTATTAATCTATACGAATCGGGGATATCCCGATTTGGCGCTTGGACAAAAAAGCAAAACAAAGCTAACCTAACCTAACCTAACCAACCTAACCTTCCCTAACCTTAACTAACTAACCCATCCTAACATTACCTAACCCATTTTCTACATATGTTCAGAGTGTTTTCCTGCTTCGTTTGTGGCTCGGTACTTTTACATGGGGTTAGATGGAAAAGTGCCCGATTCGTATAGATTAATCAAATGCGCAACCGGTACACAAAGCAAAAATCATTTGCATATAGCAATGTTCACAGTATAAAAATAAATTCTGTATAGTTACGCTTTGCCATTGTGTATTCAACTGTCCAAACGTGAAAGGTTTTCATTCGCAACTTATCAAACTCTCTTCACCTTGTGTGACACCAGAAACTCTTGAAATATAAACCAACAATGCAAATTATCGTGTAAAAACACCCAGAATGAGCGTTGAATTCTCATGCTTCGCCGATTTTGAATTGAATTGAATTGTTTACATTTAGGGGCTTGGCCTCGTTTCACATATGCAAAAACAGACTTATTATGCACAAAACAAACTTATTATGCAAGAGACAAAAATATTAGAAAGCACAAAAGAACATCATTCAAGACTCAACGAAAAAGCCTTAAAACGACAGCAAGTAGTATCGGAGTGGAATTGGAGTGTAGTGCTGTGACAGGCGAACATCCCGGGTAGCAGAGGAACGTGGCAGGAACGTTCCGCGGAACATGGCAAACACTTGTCTGTGCCAGGTGGCTGCCATTTGCATATGGTCGGTGTGGCACCACGATGCTGGCCACTATGGCAGGAATGTGGCTTTCTCCAGTGACGGCGATGTGTTTTTCCATCGTGGTGGGGACATGGCATGCTCCCGTGGCGAGAATGCTATTTTCCACCGTGGGACGAGACAAACCACCGTGGCAATCACGTTCCTGTCACGGGAGCATGCCATGTCCCCACCACGGTGGAAAAGCACATCGCTGTCACTGGAGAAAGCCACATTCCTGCCATAGTGGCCAGCATCGTGGTGCCACACCGACCATATCCAAATGGCAGCCACCTGGCACAGACAAGTGTTTGCCATGTTCCGCGGAACGTTCCTGCCACGTTCCTCTGCTACCCGGGATAACCTAATGGATGGAGCTCCAAGAGAATGCGTAAAGACGTGCTTTTAGCAGATTTATAGAAATTTGGGGTTTAAAAATTTTTGCGGGTAAAGAATTGAATTACAGTCAGATTTCAACATCCGTCAAGTTTGTGACCTGCTTCTGACACTTGGGAAGGCCTTGAACTATCTTACAAACACTGGTGGCTTTCAAGTATACCCACTTTTAGAAAGAATCATTTAAATTTAAAAAAGATATTTTAAATCAGCAACCTCATATGCAGTTGTATTACACAGCCTCCGATAGGATAGCAGCCATTCACAACTCTGACATATGCTGTGTGGTATTCTGCTGAAATGAATTTGTAAACTATATTTTCCACACTCTTTGGAGGTTCCTCGAAATATCGCAGTGCATGAGATGCAGAAAAATGAGAGCAATTCCTTCTAGGTGTTTGGTAAATAGCATAATACAGCATATTCCGGGACTCGACTTGACATGCGGGGCAGCAATACCATCGTCAAGCACAGTACTCCTTCTTCAGTGCGGCATTAAATACTTTTTCTCACAACGAGCATGATGAATTTTACATGGACATAATCCGGAATAGAGATCCAATTTTTTCAATTTTGGAAAAGGGCATGACAAATCAAACCCAATCTGTGTTCTCATATGTCAAAGCCTATCCCGTACACGCCTTGCCGAAATTCTTCGAGCCTTGGAGTCCAAAATAAACTCAGGTGCCATTCAGAATCATATCACTGCAGGAAAGATTCAGTAAGTTATCCACACCTTGCAACTTCACCTATGTTCGATGAATTTGTGCGAGCCCTGTTGTGCAAAGTCAAACCAGGAAAATGATTCTTGCGTGCAATGCCTCTGAATAATATAGAGTTTGTGCTTTTTGAAATTTTGGAGCCCTTTGTGTGGGTGCTAAACCGGCTGGATGATATTTTCTTCTGCTGCCATAACCTTTGCCTCTGAGAATACAGCAGCCTATACACAGATAAAAAACATGACGTTTCGCCTGAAACTATGCAAAACTTAAAGAGATGCAATTTTTTTTTCGCTTATTGGGACTACCGGCTGTTGTTTGTGAACCACTGCCTGCTCAACATTACTTACCGGGCACCCTGTCACAGTTTCCTTCTATAACCACATCTTATCAATGTCTTTACTGTAGACGAATCAAAATCTTCCTGTCAGCGAATTCTCGAAAGGGAACACTTCTCGAAATAAATCAATATATTATTTCTTGCATTGCGATAGCAATCAAATGGACGGGAATGTAAAACGCACTGCGAAATGGCTTTGAGAATTTTCACAAAATATGATTCAACCTAAAGGGCAGGGTGCTGGAAAAATCGAAATGAAGTGCGTTTTCGGAATCTGCAGCCATTATATACTTGGTTGGCATACTTTTCACCCTGTGCATCTTCTGGCGTGTTAAGCTGCGTAGAATGAACAGATTTTTGCACAACACATTTTAGATCATCAGTCCAAAAGAGATTGTTCCTTGCAACATTGTGCAAGTGAGAATTGGATAATAGACCATTGCTCGTTGTTGCATAAGTGTTAAATCAGTTTTGAACAGGCGATCCAAAAAGGTCTAATTAAAAAAAATCTGTCCATTCTGACGCGGCTTTGAGTGTTTGAAGTGTTTGCATAAAGATCTCGACAAATATTTGTGTGTCCGTGCTTGAAAATAATGACTATAGAGTATGTCAGCAACAGCACAAACTTGTTACTCTTAAAACATATTCAAACTTTTCCATACAAACACTTATACTCTTATCAGCTACCTTATCAGCTACTCTGAGTAGCATGTTGAGACATAAGGTTTTACAAAAAACTTTAATTTCTACAGAGCACACATTTTCTGTCGAATTCCCCATTGCAAATCGCCTCAGGTTCAACTTGATCGCCAATTACAGCTTGTTCCATTTGAAGATATAAACTGACAATGCTTCACATTCTTCCATTCAAATATGCAGAAAATTTTTAATTTCTGTGCTGAGTCTGCAGTGTTCGACCAAGTTTTCATTGTTGAATGAATTCTGAATTCACTGTAAGCAGACTTAAGAGCATTCTAATCTCATATCCTCAATTGGAATGAGGAGAAGCTGGATTGCGAAATTTTAGAAACTAAAATTTCATTTCTGTGCACAAGAAATTCCCTTTCCATTGATGAACCTGAGGGCAAGTTGCAATGGGGAATACGGCCGTTTGTTGCTTATGCTGCTGGTATACGTATTTTTGCAGAAATCACATTGTTGGGATATTCTGCACGTATAATCGGGGCGTCCAGAGGGGCTTTACAAATTATTTGGACGGCATGTCGTTGCGATCAGTCAAAACGGAATGGGGCAGCACTCCATGGGTTTTAGCGCCATTTCACAATTTATGACAATACAGTGGAGACAAGCCGAACTATAACCCTCTTCATCGTCACACACCGTCCCACGAAAGCAAAAAACGCAACACCATGCCTCACGTTATACCTTGATTTCAAGCGATTTAGCATTTCCTTTAGACTACCGCGTATCAGGTTGCTTTTTTCTCCAATGCGAGCTGATAGTGAGGTACATCCGGTAACAGCGGGCGAAGAAGTTCAGCGTACTCATACCTGATTTGCAAAAGTATTTTAAGTGACACCCTGTACACTCTGAAATTGCTTTCTGAAAGCTTCTTGCCATAAAAATTTGTTGCATGATATCGAATGATAAATGTTTTGCCAAAAGCTATATCTCATTTTCTTATTCACCTCACTTCGCAGAAAAAGGTAAAAGTGTGGTGATCCGCCATGCAGTCAAATACGAAATGAACAAAAAGCTTTATCCTTTTGATTAAGTGCCAAACTCCACTGGGAATTTGACAGGCTTGACAAGAGAATGCACGAAAAATCAAACCAACAAAGGTACAAATTATAGTCAGTCGTCACTTGTGAATATTTGTTGCAAAACGAATTTTCAGTTTGGCATGCACCAAGCCAATGCGGAATGCTCCTCCCTTTTGGATTTCCTCATCTGGCTATGCACTATACGATTGGTTTCAGCTCATCTCATTTCGTTTCGCTATTTTGTTGTCTCCTCTCCATTCAACCTATCCCATTGCGTGTTGTTGTGTCGCGTCTGGTCTCGTCTGGTCTCGTCTGGTTCCGTCTGCTGTCGTCTGGTCTTGTCTGGTCCCTCTGGACCCGTCTGGTCCCGTCTGGTTCCGTTATGGTCTCGTCTGGTCTCGTCTCGTCTGGTCTCGTCTGGTCTCGTCTGGTCTCGTCTCGTCTCGTCTGGTCTCGTCTGGTCTCGTCGGTCTCGACGATCGTCTGG
>JASGXE010006664.1:0-19558 GCA_030068105.1 Sinentomon sp. SZTP_YWyxl | reverse complement strand
AAACCAGGGTGCACCTGAAATGGGAGCAAAACCAGGGGTGGACCTGAAATGGGAGCAAAACCAGGGGTGGACCTGAAATGGGAGCAAAACCAGGGGTGGACTTGAAAATCGGAGCAAAACCAGGAGTGGACCTGAAGTGGGAGCAAACCCAGAGGTGGACCTGAAATGGGAGCAAAACCTGGGATGCACCTGAAATGGGAGCAAAACCAGGGGTGGACCTGAAATGGGAGCAAAACCTGGGATGCACCTGAAATGGGAGCAAAACCAGGGGCCACCTGAAAATCGAAGCAAAACCAGGAGGGGACCTGAAATTGGAGCAAACCCAGGGGTGGACCTGAAACAGGAGCAAAACCCAGCCAGGGGTGGATGTGCAATGTGAGAGATTTATACATTGTACGGTTGGCAAAACTGCAATGAAACCTTCGTCGCAATTCAAATGGGAAATTGTTTTTGCTCCGTGATTTATTGATATATTCCACAAAATTTCTTCACTTCCCATAGCGCACCAGCCAAGGACACCTGCTGGGGTGCAGCACCGGACCCTCAAATGAAAATGGTGTGAAAAGAACAAAACTCAGTGGTCGTCGAGTTGAGTTGCACCCTCAACCTCCCACCAAAAACCTCAGTGCAGTGCTTTTGAATGTTGTTGCTGGGAAAATCCAACCTTGCAATCTTTTGTTTTTGCCGGAAGCATGGAAGGATGCAACGAAGGCATTGGGAACAGTTTTGGAGGAATGCACTGGAGCCGCAGAGAAGAGGAGTCAGATTTGGTCACAGTCATCACAAGAGGCAAAAGTCTCAGCAGTCAGCACCAGAGATTGGCAAAACGACCTGGTGTCAATGATGATAGAAAATTGGGGTTCTCTGATGGGGTTGCATTCCAGTGGTCGGTCACACCCTGGAGTAAGTATTCTGGTTTTCGTTAGGAAAGTTCCTGCCTGAATTCAATCAGTCGTCAATAACACATGAGTATGAGAAAGAAAAAGGAACACAAAGACGCCCGGCAACATATCAGATTGAGCATTGACCTCAGTCTGTTTTGAGTTCTTTTGATTGACCTGACCGGCTAAATTAGACTTTTGAGAATTGGTTTTTGTATTGGACACACCAGAAAGCCCACCTTTCAATGCAAGGTGAACTCATCATACGAGCTTATCATAAGTGCTCCAATATAGGCGATATTTTAAAGCACTGGTCAACACAGGGGCCATCTAATTTCAACATGCCTTGGTGCAACAGGGCTTGGTGCAATTTCACGTCTCACACGAGTGTCATGATGTTTTGCGACACATGCTGCCATTGATTCGTAATGGCACCTGAGTTAATAATGAACTCCTATGCTCGAAGACTTTTGATAAGGAGTAAGGTCGTTTGTCTGTGAAATAATTGGCATCTGTTGCCTAAGGTACTGGGAACCAGAGGAGCTCTCTGCGACTTCATTTTTGGGTTATGTTCCAGGGCATAGCGAAGGGGGGACTCACTTTGATACAAAATTTTTCTTTGCCTGGTTATGTTCCGTCATCTGTCAGTTTTATCTGGTATCAATCGGACTGCAAGCGGCCTCGCATCGTCTGAATTCAATATCCATGCATAGCGCTAACCAATCTTACTAAGTGGGACCACATTGTGCAATTGGCAGGGTTCAATAGAGTTACCCCAGAATCAGTTGTTGTGAGCAGAGCTTTTTTCCTGCTTTGCTGAGGGAAATTTACCAGCAAATAGTCCTAGCCCATTTTAGAATGGACAACCCAACCAAACCAAGCATCCCTTACAGTATTTATGCACTTTTGACTGAATCCAAAGAATTTATGCCTGTCTCTTTCTTCATCTATGGATATTCTGTGCGGGTGTTGATAATAAAAATTGACCCTGTACAGCCTTATGAAACACACCTTGCCAAAAGTTTCCGAACATAGGAGTTCTGTTTAACTCATGATGGGCCATTTAGAATACATACATGGCGTCGCTCGCTGCAAAACATCGTTGACACTCATGTGGGATGTGAAGTTGCATTGAGCCTGTTGAAATTAGATTGCCCCTATATGAGCTGGACCTTCAAACTTTCTCATATGTTCGAAGATATTTGGTACACTCTGTACTTTTATTTACAATGACGTCCTGTCTAAAAAGTTTCTGCATCGTTTGAACACAGTCTCATTCATGTGAGCGATGAGTTTTTTGTGCACTTTTCATTTTTCTGCAAAACTCAGTTTTTTTTGCAAAAAAAATCACAATCATGATCTTCCTGATTTCGGCTGGGTGGATATAATGATGTTTTATTTAACAGAAGGGCGACTTCCCTTCCAGGAATGTGGATATCAATTTCTGCATGCGTTCTCCAAAAGCAACGAAGTTGTCCATCAGCAGGAAGATAAAACCACCGACCCCATCTTCTTGGTTGTCAGCTGACTAGCCCTTGAGAATATCGGGAAACAGCTTGCACTCCTGGCATCATCCTGTGGTCCACCGAGCACCAGCACATATTTCCAATGCCTTGAATGGTCTTTAGCATGCCAATTTCCCAGTCTAGTGCCTGAAGGGCTTGGCCCTCCCCATTACTGGAGTTATTGATCCCTCCCCATTACTGGAGTTATTGATATGATCCTTCGACTATTTCCTGACACATGCCAGAGGTTGTTTGCATGATTCTCTGTCCTGTGTTGACAGTTTTACGTGGGCCTCTCTTTTGCCCCTGTCTTGTTTTCTGTTGTTTATGTGAAACACAAAGAGAGATGGACAAATTTTGGACCCAATTCTTTTCTATTTGTAACCTAGCAATACTCTAACCCTGGTTTCTAAATTGCTCTCTAAAGCTTAAGGACGTTCATTCAACACAGCGATGTTTTAGTCTGGAATAGACGCTTCAAAGAAAGCCATGGAATTGTTTCTGGTGATCCACAACCAATCGGCCATCAACATCCTTGTTTGACACAAGCAAGGTGAAACATTGAGCGCTTGGTCCGCCAAAATCGCCATTTTGCAGTCTGTGAGGCATCCTCAGAACACATTATGAAAACCCAAGTTTGCGATATTATTTCAGACCTTTAGATTCTCCACAGTTTGGTCCACTAAGTTTGGCAACGTTTGTCTGCCTGCAACGGCAGAACAGAGATGCACATCGCCTCTAATAGCAAACTCGTTTTGGCCAGCAAGGAGATGACATCTTTCTAAAATCGTGCAGTGGCATGTGACAAAGCCTTGCCACACCCATTTTGACCCCTCAGCTAAAAGCTGAGTTCCATTTTGGACTTATGGACCTGGTCTTAGCACAACAAGACAGTGGCAAAAAAGAGCCTAACCTAAAACTGTCAACACAGGACAGATAATCATGCAAACAACATGCAGCATGAGTCAGAAGATAAACAAAGGTTCAATGACTTGAGCAGTGGGTAGGGCCAAGCCCTTCAACACCACCACCAGTCCGGGAACTTTAAGAACACCCTTCGTAAAAATCTTCCATGCCGATTCGGAGCAGGAATTGGTGGTTTTCTGGTTTGGTCAAATTTCCGTGTCCAAGAACAAACTGCGAAGAATTATCAGTGCACGGGCATCACGAAGAGGAACACAACAATGAAGCCGTTAACTATCTGTTAATGTTGCAAATTGCGACGTTTTGCACACTCACGATGTGGGCCGCTTGACCCACGTCTGCAGGGAAGAAACATCGCCATTTTCTCGAGTCTTGAAAGTCGAAGGTCACACACAGTTTTCACCAAACGGAGGAAAGGAAATGCGCGAAAAAAAAAACAACTCCTCGAAGTGGCAGAATAAGAACAACAGTGTGTATGACACTCACTTGAAAACAGCTTCGTCGGACAACCCATTCTGAATCAGGCCATTCGGTGGGCCAACCATTACACCATTTTCCATCGTCATATGATTGATAACCTTCTCCTTCATGTCCTTCTCTATATCATTTACATTCTGAAAAATAAAATGGCAAATGAGTGTTTGACCAGTGCACCAGTGCGAGATGTTTGTGCGAGAACGCCAAATATGCAAAGCAGAAAATCTGCATTGCATGAAAATCTGCTCTGCAAACATCTGCAGAACCATATGCCGTCACTTTCGAGCTTTCACCAGTAACATTCGCTGATCGTCACTGGAAATTCAAATAAAAAAGTCTCTCCACCTCCAGTGCCAGTGAAGCCGTGAAAAATGAAACTGCCAGCAAAGAAATTTTGGCACTTTTTAATTTTTAACTTTTCCGTGACCACTATTCAAAGCATGTCAGGAAAAGCAGTGAAATGAACAACGTCTTCCAAGGCTCGAGGCTGGCCCATTTCAAACATTTATGATTTTCCAACACAGGTGGCAACAACAACTTTCCAATCATGAGCAGCCTTATCTGATGATGGCTGGCCCTCAAACTTGGGGACTCCACCCCCTAAGGGTGTGCAAATGCTGATTTTCGGTGCACAAATTAGTACAAATTGAGTACTTGTATCCAAGCAAAAATCTGGATCGATGTTGGGCAGTGGAGGGGCTGCCTCCCATAAATTAGGGAACCTGCCTGGTTCCCTAATTTATGGGTGTAGGTGTACAAATATAAAAAAAGGGGGGAAGGTGTACAAATATTGTTCTTTATCCTGGCAAAAAATGGTTCGAATTTCGACCATGGGGGGCCAAATTTACCCACCTAATAATTCTGTCCATTGTTATCTTTGATAGGTACAAATCAATAGGCCAAGACCGGAAAGAAAACAAGCGGCCTCTCTGCTGCATTTTAAGTTGGTCTCGGTTGTGGAACAACCCAGTCTGGGTTGTTAAAATCTAGCTAAATTTTCAGTCCACTAAAAACTTTTGACCATTGTATATTCTCACCATAACCAGGCCTCTCATTCTTGCTTCGATACTCGATGTTGGCGAGCCTCCAAGCACATATTCGACCATCTTTATACCCAGTCCACCAGTTTCCGACGATCTCGGTGAAAGTACATTCGGTGGTTCGCTACCGGGGAAGCTCCCCGATCTTCGTGGCACCATGTTGATAGGCTGAGACACAGCATGATCTGAAAAGAGAGAAGCGAAAAATTCAAAGAAATTATTGAACTTTTTTGAAAGATAGCCGAGTCCGGAAATAGCATTCACATCCTTGCCAACAAATTCGAAACATATGGGTAGGTGCTTTTGTCTTGACAATTTGTGATCCACTGATCCAGTAGCTGGCTTCTTCTCATGATCCGAAGGACCAGGGTTCAATCCCCGGTGACAGTGAATTTCTTTCTGGCGATGCAAGTTCTGACAAGGCAGCAAGAAAGGAGGTCGTCAAAGCATTTCCTTTCGTCCATCTGATGGGAGGTCAACCACTTTGTTGCCAGCTCGTACGTCCGTACATCGTTTTGGCCCACGTTCCCATTCTAGATGTACGTACGTCCACCAATTGGGACGCTTACTCTTTCTTGCCAGCTTGTACATCCATACATCGTTTTGACCCACATTTTCATTTCAGATGTTCGTTATGTCCACCAATTTAAGGGATGCTAACCACTTTCTTGCCATCTCGTACATCTGGATACATCATTTTGTACCATGTTTCCATTCCAGATGTACGTACGTCCACCAATTTTAGGGACGCTGACCGCTTTGTTGCCGGATATAGAACGTCCATACATCATTTTGGGCCACGTTTTTTCATCTCAGATGTACGTACGTCCACCAATTAAAAATCAATGAACAATGCTGCCCCTGCTATTTGCAAAGAATGCACGACTTGAAAGCTTAGAGCTGGTATGGGACCTCCATCTCTGACTGAATGTACTGGTCAAAACGAGCTGATATTTCAACCAGCAACCCACACCATATCCTGGATTTTCAGCCCATTCCAAGTTGTGCAACTGATGAAAAACACAGCCATTCAGTTCAAGTGGGCGAAGGTATATCTGGAATGGACGATGGGTTAAAAATGACGGCACATGTGACAACGACAACGAAGCACTTGCCAGCAATAAGAAAGTGGTTTAACCAAGACAGATAAAAAATAGATATCTGACGTGGTTAAACCCCAAAAAGCACAGGGATGTTGTCAGAAATTCAAAGACAGACCTTGATAGCCCATAATGCAGAGTGAGGGGCTTGTGCTCCTCAGGAATTGATTCTTCAAGGCGGAAAGGGAAAAGATAACACACTTTTGGTGATTCTTCAAGGCGGAAAGGGAAAAGATAACACACTTTTGGTGATTCTTCAAGGCGGGAAGGGATAAGAGAACACACTTTTAGTGATTATTCAAGGCGGGAAGGGATAAGAGAACACAATTTTAGTGATTCTTAAAGGCGGGGAGGGAAAAGATAACACACTTTTAGTGATTCTTCAAGGCAGGAAGGGAAAAGATAACACACTTTTAGTGATTCTTCAAGGTGGGAAGGGAAGAGACCACACTTTCAGACATTAAATGGTTGCTCAGGCAGTTGCTACAACAGCATAATATACTGAACATAATTCAGGTATGGGTTCACATTCTTACTATCCAGGCTGATTTCCATCTGGCAAAGCTGAGAGCTGGTCGGTCGTCCTGGGACATTGAAGTAAGGAAGCGTTGAGTGGGAGGGAGCACAAGGCCAGAATGAAAACAAAGAGAAGTCACATCATCAGTCAAAATTTAGTATGCAGATTAATGCGCAGCTGCAATGGGATTGGATTGAAGAGCTCTTGAGTTGAACAGGAAGTGGGCAGGTGAGGGAGTATGCTAAGTGAAACCGGGAGGGGGCAGATGGAGCAGCTGTAAAGGAGATTTTGGAAGGCATGTGTGCCTTCTTCAAACTCTTTTTGTTGTTCCCCCAATCTTCCAAGAAACAGACAGCAATTCACTTTGAAAAGCACAATCCATCCATACTGATACAAAAATAGCATTTTTTATTTGTGGCATTGGGGTGCTTGTACAGAATGTCACTGGAAGTACAGTGAATCCACGATTTCTCAGCATGAAGAGAAAAGGGTGGCAACAATAAAAATAAAGAAGCAAACCATCCACTTTTCCATGGTCAACCCTGTAATTTTGTTTCAACCCACAGAGTCAGAACCTGGTGATATCTCCAGACAAAGAAAATTGACATCCACTTTTGGGAGTGCACGTTTGGAAGCGGCAGCGATTTCAGCCCCATTCTCATTTGATCAGTTCTAATGATTCAACAGAGCCAGACAAAGCCATGATGCATGGTGGGCACAGAAAGACAAGCCATCCCTGCTCTTGTGGTGCGTGTGATGTAAAAGCATTTGTGGGAGTGTCGCAAGTCATAATCCTGAGCTTTCTTGGTGATGAGGGCGATGAAAGCTATCAAAGATGGAAAGATTTGCCAATAACCAAATTGAAAGTTTAAAAAAAGGAGGGGAGAAACAACTTTGCAAGGAATCGGGTTTGAAAACAGACATTTCTCCCTCTAGACTTGCAAATGCTACTTTTCAATGGACGAAAAAAAAACGACTCATCTGATGCAATTGTTCAATATTCTCGAATAATCAGAAAGCATTCCAAAACACGTGCAGGCAGATAGATGGCAATGACTGTGTTGTGGTGGAACATGGCCAAGCGTGCAGTGTCATTTGCAGCCAATCAGATGGGCGAAGAATTTTCATGGCAAGATGAATGGCTGAATTTGTTTTGGCGGAATATTTTTATCTGGCTGAAGAGTGTGGATTATTGTTTGGCTGAGTGTTGCTTTTGGCATGTTCGACGTGAGTTTTCGTCTGAACGATGTTTGGTTTGAATGTTTTTTTGTCGGAATTGCCTTTGCAGCTCGAACATCCTTTCGTCAGAATTTTTAAATGACATTTTTAATTCTTTTAGTTCGATCGAATGCTGCTTTTCGAATTGAGATTTGTTCGAATGGTGATTCCATCGAATTTTCGGACATTTGCATTGTGATGGGGCCTCCAAATTGATACACCTGGCTGGTCTCAGGGCCAGAGAGAGACAGAGAGAGAGAGAGATCGGAGAACAGGAGGATCACGGGCTCCACAAGACAAAAGAGTAGCAAGTAAGTGTTGAAAGAAGCAGGGATTGGGGGGACAACTTCACAAAGAAAGTGGCAGCCAAGTCTCCTTTGCGGACACCTTTTTTCTTCAACTTCCTTTGATTCTGTACGGAACCAGGGCAACCTCACCCACTTTCCTGAATGTGGACGCCCATGGAGAGAAGAGCAGAGAGTGCTTCAGAAAACAGATGGTTTACTGGAAATGGGAGAGCACACTCTCACACGAAATCCGGAGTTTTTTATGGATTCAGAGCTGGGCGTCTGCTTCAAAACGAGAAACACAAAAGAGACAATGAAAGAGAGAGGTGAAAATCGATCAAGGCCAGGGTAATTGCACCTTTGCAGCCGTCTCCGTGTCTCTCTCAGGTGGGAAGGGGGACTGTTTCTACCTGCCTCACATTCACCCAGGTCGGGTGCTTGTCTCCTTGGCACTCTCCGACCCATGATGTCCGGTACAAGATGGCCCAAAAACCGTTGCTTAAACTGCAAAGTTTTTTTATTTCCTGTTATCCTGTCCTTGTCCTCAGATACAGTTTTTATGGAATTCCGCATGTGTCCAGACCATTTCAAACCACCTTTACGTTTTAGTTGGTGTTTGTGAACCAGCATGGATCGGACGTCAATGAGACGTGCCGGAGGAGGGGGCAACTCCAGGTCAAAACGTTGTCCGTCAGAGAATGTGACACGAACATGGCTGCAATTTGTTTACAAAGTGTTGACGGTTGGGCGAAGTCGGTCACGTCATAACAAAGTGTTGACCGTTGGGCGAAGTCGGTCACGTCAAAACGTTAACAAAGCAACAGCATTCGGGGAAAACTTCTCTTGTTTAGCATAAAAAAACTTCTCCCATTTTGCACGGAAAAAACTTCTCTCATTCTGCATGAAAAAACCATAATTTTGCGTGAAAAACCACGAATTTTGTATGGAATTCTCATAGTTTGTATGAAAAAACTCTCATATTGTATAAAAAAAAACTTCTGAATTTGCGTGAAAAAAAAACTTCCCTCATTTTGCATGCGTACATCACAAAAAGGTAAACGTTCCGAAAGATAATCTGACGACATGTGGAGCACCCGAGTTCGCGGACGTGATTGGTGGTTTTTTGCTGTCAACCAACTGCTTGTTGTCCATCTTTTCTGCCAGGAAAACGAACCGAAATTTCAAGAATACCGGATACGGCAAGTGATTTTACAAATGCTATCGCGACTTGAGATCGCACAGAGCGCTTGTGCAAGTGTTCGATTGAGTAGAACACTCGCCAGAAAACTAAAAAAAATTAATCTCGAAAAGTAACTGAATCTGATCCAACTCTTTTCCCTCTCCGAAAAAATGCCCCATAGTGCATTCTGAACTTGCATTCGGAAGTGTTACAAGAGAAAGAATCCCGCAATTATTCTTGGCCTCTTTTGGTTCACCCACTTTTCGTGCACATTCGGACGCCTAGCGCAGTTGCCAGGCCAGCTCAGCCATCTGCCGGCCAGGTGATGAATCTTGAAACAACAAAAGCGCCAGACAAAACAAAACAGACGGAGACAGGTGGGAACCGGGGAACCTCGCTCCACAAAAAAAAAACAAAAAGCATCCCTCCCATCCCGTACACACCTCCTGTTATGAGTTTGGAAAAAGCACATGTGCGGCGACCGGAAAGAAAACAGACATTCGAGAATTTCTCACACTTTCATCAGGTATGTGCTCACATGCAACAAAATAAATTCGCGTTTTCACCACGGAAGACGAACATTCACAACAATGTTTACGTCCGTTTGTGATGTGAGGATCCAGCGGTTTGCAGGAATAACGTCTGATTTAGGGAAGGACTGATGCCAACCTTTGCCCAACCGAACCCTTGTTTCCCAATCCCCCAATTTCTCCGGGCATTTTTAAGTCAAAAAACTGGACGTTATTCAGCGCACCCGCGATGAAAGTGCGCCAGATGATCCCGAAACTTTTCCTTTTTCAACTTCCAACACATCCGATCAGAGAACGATTTCGGAATTTTCATGGGGAAAGTTTTGCTTTCGAAACGTTGCATATTCTTAGAATCGCTGTTGTTGAGCTTTCCAACATCTGTTTCTTTGATCCTAGCATTGCCTTTTCCTGATTTTCATCACCCATTTTCTGACGCCATGCAATTTTTGTTTCTCGTGCGACGGCCTTGTGTGGAAGAAGGCACTCAACTGTGTTGCCCTTGCAGGATCTGCAGGCTCCTAGAGGAACTGTCCCAGTGAAGCCATGATCTATCACCAGCTATCCCCAACAATTTCACAGACTGACTGACCGTCTTGTGAAGAGGAACTGGGAGGAACAGTCACATGGCTCCAACAATGAAACAATACCTGCAATGCATGGTGTGCGTTGATGACCTCTCCAAAATGCGCGCGTCTTCAGGCCCGTCCCCTCGGTCCCCCAACCCAACAGCAAGCAAGCAAAACAAGACATGTCATGGCAGTAAAACGAAAGTGAAAATGAGAAACAAACTTGGAAGAGGGGAACCTCTGGAATTCCAGAAAAACTCCATTGAAACAGGGCCTTTTAAAAAGGCTGGCCCGCCCTCTTCACTTCAGTGAAGGCAGCAATGCGTCAAGAGCGGAGAGGTCAATGGCAGTGATTTTTTGGCGGAAAACTTGCCCGAAGTCAGCCGGAAGGAAGACCAACAAAAAACGTTTTGCTCCCAAGATGCTGCTGGCCTGGCTGACGTGAATTTGAATGACAAGAGCCATTCGCGCACAGACACACCAGACCAGGAGCAGACCAGACCAGAACTCTGACCACAGCCAGGGTCAACCGCCGATTCTGACTTGACCGTCAAACCCGAAAAACCAGAATTAAATGTGCAGAGACTGGCAGGGCCACTTTCTGACTGATCACTGACCAGTTCCTGGAATGTGCGTTGTCAATCAATCTGACAAGCGTTGCAGCAGCGATTCCCAGGGCCAAAGAAGCATCGAGGTGACGGATTCAACCGTAGCCTCCGAGAGAACAAGGCCATTGCGCAGAAATTAAAAATTGGTGTGACGTCACAGGACCGGATGATGTTTCGTTGAGTTTTGAAATGCGTCCGAATGCGGACCGCGGCGCGACGCCCAAGGAAACTCACATTTCTCTTGAACAAGACGACGGATTTTGATGAAATTTTTCATGGCAGAAAGAAGAAAAATGAGCGATTTCAAATATGCAATGATTCTCATCTTTCTGCGGATAAAACCGCGAAATTATTTCAGAAATAAAAGTGCTTGGATTAAGATACGAAAGAATTCCGTATTCCTGACACATTTTGATAAATGGCTCGATTTTTTCTGCTGCAACGTGGTTTCCACCTGTGGAAGAGTTGTAGAGGAAACTTTCAGCTTTCCAAAAACTCTAAAATCGTTGCATTTGAACACCATTTGACTCTTGTCAAGAGAGAATGCGACATGGAAGCATATTATATTGTTTTTGGCGCAAGGACACGCGTCGAAATGTGTCTTGAAAAGACAGTGAATTTATGTTCAAATTCAATGATTTTGGAATTTTGGGAAAGCTGAAAGCTTCCTCGACAACTCTTCTGCAGGGCAAAACCACGTCACAACGGAAAAAATCGCTCGATCATTGAAAAAATACGTGGCAGAAACTTTTGCGAAAATTGAAAAAATTGCGCAGGCACGGGGGATCGAACCGGGGACCTCTCGCATCCAAGGCGAGAATTCAACCACTGAACCAAGAATTCATCTTTGGATTCCGAACTCCGAACTGTCCTTTTTAAGAAACAACGCCAATGTGCCGGCAGTGCTGTGAGCATTTGTTTTGAAATCTGCATTTGCATCCGAGACAAAAGGGACAGCGGAGAATCGGGAACTTGCCTTCTTTTTTGCCTTTGAACTGACATTTTTGTGAAAGTGTTTTGGATAATTTTTGCCACGCAAAGGTCCTGTGATCCTTTTGTATTCATTTGAAACATTCCGCACTCAAATCTGTTCACGAGATTTCAAGAACGAACAATTTTCTCAGCGCATTCCCATTCCTCCCAATGCATTTCTTCGCAGTTTCCCGTCGGGTCTTGTGACGTCACCAAGCCAGCGCAATGGCCTTGTTCTCTCGGAGGCTACGATTCAACACCCGCAAAAGATTTCGAATCACCAAAAGGCCGAAAATGTGGACATTGTTGAGATTTTGAAGAAGAAAAAAAAAACACATTCCACGTGAAAACACAAACCGAAAAGAATGTTTGGGCAACAATGAAAGACCGATCGGAGATTGTCGGCACAGAATTCAAAATTTCGCTGTTTTAAATGGAAGAGTATGAAGCATTCTGTTTTGAAAGTGGTTTGATCAAATAAAAAAAACGAGAAAGTTTTCCAACTCTGAAAAATTTGGATTCCGCATTCACAAACTGCTGAAATCTCACACTTTTGTTTTGTTCATTGTTTCATTCTGCCATTTTCACTTCTGCTGCCTTTTGCAATTAATTCCGTCGCGAGATTTGAGACTTCTAATTCTTGTCAAAAATGATTGTTTGTTAAAAAAATGGAATTTTTTGTAAAAAATTGACAACGCAACCACTTATTCACAATGTTTGGTGGCAAAAAGATTGCATAATTATTAGATGTTTCGTCGCTGGGGGCAGTTCTGCCGACGACAAGATGTCTGGTGCCACCAGTCGGTGTCCAGTGGTTGGATGAAAAGCTTTGCAGGATAACATTTTGAAATATTCCAGCCAACGAAATAAATCCTGCCCAAAAGTTTCCGGGTTTTGAACCCATCAAACGTCAGTTTTCAACAATGCAGAATGCCTATTATTCTCACCTGAAGTGGACCAGGCTGGCCCCCTCCACATGTGATCACCCAAGTTCAGGATGTTGTTGCTGTTGTTGGCTCCGTTCTTCACACCTCCGCCTCCGCCACCTCCCACGCCGCCTCCACCACCCCCGTCATCCTTATTGTGATCCTCGACGTTAGACACGGGCCACAGCTTCTTGGCAGATGGCGCAATCTGATTGGTCCATTGAAAGCACGGGGAAGAGGGGAGATGGAGAGAGAAAAAGGGAAAAATATCATGAAAAAGGGACACTGAAGGACAGCCAAAAGTCAAAACAGCCAACAAAAAAGGTTGCAACAACCTGTTTTGAGTTGCTAACAACTTGATTGGCCATCTGCAAAGGGAAAACCTTATTTGATTGGTCAACTTCAAACGGAACGCCTTTCTGATTGGTCAACTTCAAACAGAAAGCCTTCTGATTGGTCATTTGCAAATACAAAGCCATTGTTTAATCGGAATGCAAAGAGGCTCATACACAATCAGAATTTTCCGTCCACCGTTGAATTTGCACGCTGTATGAAAAGTGTGGATACATCCACCCAAACGATTATTCTTTCGTGAAAAAATATTGACTGCACAATCCAGCATAATCACAGAACGATCGACAATCTCGATAACTCAAGCCGAAATCGGAGAAAAGTGGAGAGCCAAAACCTCGCACACACATCTCAGATCAGACAGGGTACTTATGAGACTTGCGGCCGTATTCCACAAAGTCACTAACCCTAACCCAAATCCCAATCTTGAAAAATAATAAATTTAATGCAAATATTTCTGCTGGAAATTTATATTTCTATAAACAACAATATTCCTTTTCCATCGCTGAGAAAGATGCATCTGGGTTGGGATTTGGGTATTTTTTGGCTATCTGGCTCTCTGGATTTGGCTATTCTTCAAGCTTGGGGTTGGGGTTCGTGGCTTTGGTGAATACGGCCGTCGGTCTCAGAAGAGATTTCAGTGGAACAAGTGATCTGTTTGACCCAACAAACAACCTGACAACACAACATAAACAGGGAACTGAAGGCGTCGTCGATAATTTTCTCCCATGGTTGGCAATTATTGTAACAAAACCGATGTGTGAGACCATCTCAGGTGTGACTTCTGGAAACATCTGTACCTTCAGCAAGTGTGCATCAAGACTTCACGGTTCAGATATTCCCTGCTCTCCATAAAAGTGGGGCCAAAGTGGCAGACCCCCACTCGGTACTCTGGCTGGGCTGGGGTACACCTGCGGTGGCGTGGAAACCAAAAGTTTTTTGCACGTGAGCAAAGAATAACAGAAGCAATAAAAAGCACAAGTGTGAAGTGTGAAGCCAGGAAACAGCGAATGGTACGTGCACCAGCACAAACAAAAAATTGCACAACGCCCCCACGAGTCCCACTCTCGCACCAATTGTTTCGTTGGCAAGGCATGACATGGCGCCCATGCACAACAAACCGGCAAACCCAAACAAACATTGAACCTGATTTCATTGCCAGCGAAGTTTTTGAATGCAAATTGCAAGTCACCTCGGCGCTGAAATGCCAACACCAACTTTGAAAAAAAATTCCCCCGATTCCGAAGAACCTGAATTCACCGATTTTTCTCAATTTGCGCAAATTTACCCTTCCGTCCACCTCAAAACCAACCAAATCATAGCCCATTCTTAGCTGGTTAGCAAAAGACGCAAAGTGAGACGTGGCGGTGCCACCTGCGAAGTGAGAATTCATGCAGTTCAGCCGCTGCTCGCTTGACCGGATGCGCGAGCAGGACATGAATGACCGAACAGGACAGCATGATTAGAAATCGTGCTGAGATGCGAAGATGCAAGCTTCGCCGAACCCCTTGCAGACAAAACTTCAAAATTCGCAGCAACATTTGGTGAAACCAACTTCCAGGACGCGTTTTTACAAACCCTGCCGCGACTTTAGATGGCAGAGAGCGTTTGGCGCAAGAATGCTCGATTGGGGCCCTGTTTTCGCAAGAAAGAAAAACAATTTTTCTTCTTACCAAAAGCTATCTGAACCTGACCTAACCCTGTCCCATCTCGGAAAAAACAATGCTCGGTGGGCGCCCCGGCGTGTCATGTAAAGTCGCGGCAGGGTTTGTAAACATGCTTCCGGGACCTGATTCCCGAAATGTCTTTCCCTTTATTCATAATTCTCTCAATGAAAGCCAACCAAACCTGAGCGAACCCTGCCTTCACTGCCTTTTGCTGGTTGTCAACCAACTGATCGGTGTCCGCCAATTGCTTGTTGTCAATCTGCTGCTTTATCTGTCCATTGGGCCCCGGAAAACGTCCACGAAGTTTGCTATTCACATGTCGCTCCTACTTCAACCCTTTTGAATCTTGGCTCACGTGGCGGACCCGATCTTTCAGGCAGAAAAACTCACAAAATACAAAATACTCAGATAGGAGCCTTGTTTTCAAGAAGCTTTTGTCACGAGTGCCGAAATCGAAAACGTCCGCCACACCCGAGAGCCGGTTTCCCTCGGCTACACATTTAGGACGCCTTGTATTCGCACATATTTGCCACAGACTGTGGAGGGAGAACACGAAAAAAGGCGCCTGGTTGAAGCCAATGCCAAACCAAACGTTTGAAAAAATGCAAATCCGCATCGTCACGCTGAAGGTGGTTTGGGAAATCTCAAGAACTCAAGTGAATAAGTAAAGTGGGTCTGCTTGGTGCAAGACGGCAGGCAGGCATGGCGGGCCCAATGCCAGCCAACGAAGCAATTACCAGGAATAAAAGCGAGAGGAATGGCCGCAGTCAAATTTGCGACGCATGCAGAGCCCCAAGATCAATGCCTTCATGATTCGCGCCAAAACAATCATTCCATTGAACACCCGTGCCCCGCGGCGGACGGACTGGTTTCGGGGGTCTCGCCAACAGCTGCACGATCGCGTAACCAAATCGTGCATGCCCAAAAGAAAAAACTGCCAAGCATATTTGAACACATGCCTGAGCCTCTGCCTGTCTGTCCGTCCGTGCCTTTCGTTGTTCCAAAACTGAAAAATCAGTTTCCCAGTCGAAAAAAAATTGGAAAATTATGGGGTTATTAATTTGTCATTTACTGGTGGCCAAGTGCTTCTGGACGGCAAGCTGGACGCCTCCACGCCATCTTGAGTACCACAGGATCCCATAACTGTTTTGGAATATGATTTCCCTGACTTTCCCTGACCTTTGCCGATCCATTTGCCCGGCCAGCACAAAGTTTGTCGATTTCAAGAGACACGGCATTTCCAGGGATGCCATTTCAGGTTCACAGATGGGGGGTCCGAGTAACTCAAGTTAAAAAAAACACCGAAGGCGCAAAGGAGCGACTCATGCAAAAAGAAAACACCCTGTCAAAAAGCGGCTGAAACGCAAACTGTTTCTTGTTTTCAAACAAAAACAAAACAAACTTTGTTCATCAAGGACAGTGCAATGAACTTCGCATGCCTGGACGAAGCCAAGCTGGGCAAAAATGCAGGCCACACGAAATCCACGTTGGAAACGCATTGACGCAACGCCCAATGCAAATTCAAATCCCCCGTTATTGATCTTTGCACCATTGTTGCCGTTGCACTGGTTCAACAACGCACCATCATTACAATTGCACTGATTCAACAATGCACCCTTGTTGCAATTGCACTGGTTCAACAATGCACCATTATTGCAATTGCACTGGTTTAACAATGCACCATTGTTGCTATTGCACTGGTTCAACAATGCACCATTATTGCAATTGCAATGGTTCAACAATGCACCATTGTTGCTATTGCACTGGTTCAACTATGCACCATTGTTGCTCTTGCACTGGTTCAACAATGCACCATTGTTGCTATTGCACTGGTTCAACAATGCACCATTGTTGCCATTGCACTGGTTCAACAATGCACCATTGTTGCTATTGCAGTGGTTCAACAATGCACCATTGTTGCTATTGCACTGGGTCAATAATGCACCATTGTTGCAATTGCACTGGTTCAACAATGCACCATTGTTGGCACTGGTTCAACAATGCACCATTGTTGCCATTGCACTGGTTCAACAATGCACCATTATTGCAATTGCACTGGTTCAACAATGCACCATTGTTGATATTGCACTGGTTCAACAATGCACCATTGTTGCAAATGCACTGGTTCAACAATGCACCATTGTTGATACTACACTGGTTCACCAATGCACTGTTATTGCAATTGCACTCGTTCAACAATGCACCAATGTTGCTGTTGCACTGGTTCAACAAAGCCCTTCCGTGCCAAGCGAGACTGTTTTGGAAAATTCCCACGCTCCCTTGCGTGGAAATTCGAAGGTGGCAAGCATTTTGACATGACAGATTCGACTGGTCTGTCTTCGTCCTCTGAAATATTTTTTATCCTTTGCAAAAAAGCGCCTTCGACACTTCAGAACGTGTTGGACATGTCCTCAAAAAATCAAAACCAACAATGGAATCGGGGTTCGCGGTTTGTTGGGGAGACCAAGGTAAGTAGATACTATATCTACTTACCTTGGGGGAGACGTTTCGAGAAAAAAAAAATTCCCAAAACGTTGCGAAACAAATGGGAATGTGAAGTCAAAGCCGCGGATCTTCTGCGATCTCCCACTGGCACTGCGATTGACGCCAATTCCATGAATCAAAACATTCTTGGCCTGATTCCAGGAGAAGTACAATGTCACGTCTTGGACTGAATCTCGATCCAGACAGACAGGCAAGCAAGCAGGCAGGCTGCGTGAGCTGTGAAGCTTGTCGAGCAAATGTGCGAAAAACAAGGCTCGATTTATGTCGACGCAGGAGTGGCTCCGCGGTGACATGTTGAGGCGTAGGTACGTGTCTTGTCCCTCTTCGATGACCCAGTTATTCCTCTGACGTCGGCGAATACTGACCATGAATCAGGAATTAAACTCAAGTCGAATTCCCAACTGAAAGCGCAATCGAACGAATCGAAACACCATCAAGTCAAAAGCACCAACATGTTCTCTTTTATTTATATTCGAGAACTGTGACTGATTCTCTTTTTTCATATGACATTGTTCGATCCGTCCGTCGTGAGATCAGACAACATCCCTGGGCCAATCCGATCAATAAAAATATCAAGACATTGAAAAACGCTGACCCAATTCTGGACACCTTGATGTTGAGAGAACAAATTGGAACACCAGTGTGCTTGGCCAGTCGGCCAAACGCCCAAATAAAAACCTCTTTCGGCGGAGAGATCATGACGGGGGTAACGCTAACACCGAGCTGCGAGGTAAATTTTTGCCTTCTGCTCAAATGGAAAAAATTTACCTCACAGCTCGGAGTTAGTGTTACCCGCGTCATGATCTCTCCGCTGTTTGAGCCACTGCGGCACCTTGAAAATCCTTCACCCTGAAAGGAAAATCCACAACCACACATCGATTCCACAAAGATGTCACATGTGAAATTTGCAATCGAGAGCTTTCTTCCCGCCAGGGTAGGTATGTGGTGTTAATTTCGCGCCAATATTTTTCACGCATAACTCCTCCGGAATCTGCCAACTTTCCATTTAACCTTTTCTTTTCGCCCAGCCACCCCAGAAAAAACTGCTGAACCACCGCCAAAAATCAAAGGTGATGGCACAAATAGCCACAATACAGCCATGGTTCGAAAGAGTCGACAGCATTCCCCACTGCAACTCACGCTCCGCAGGTTCAACTCCAATTCCAAGCCAATTCAACAAACGGTTGCATCTTTCAATGCAACAATGGAAGAGGAATGAGTCTTGTGCATAGAAATGAAATTGTCGCAACACAAATCCATCCATTGAATTGGCTGTTGAGCTGAACCTGAGGGTGAGTTGTGTAAAGCATGGGGAACAGGACCGATTTTCTCAATAACGATAACAAAACTTTTACTTCTATTCCACATGATTTGTCATCTGAAAAGCACCGTTTGCTTTGGCTTGAATGAAGACACCCCGACACGGAGTGTGTTCAAAAGGTTTTTGCTCCCCTCGTGGAAAGATGCACCCCTGGGTTTGTCTGTGTATTGGCGTCGATTTAGGTTCATTATAACTTTATGATAATTTTACCTCTGTTGATTTCTTATTTGACGGCCATTTCAAAAAGAGCTCCACAACAGTCACAAACTGCAACAATGGTGAATGGGAAAAAAATTTTGGTATGGAAGGTGCACTTTCGGTCAAAGGTCGGTGAATTTGGCGTTTATCACATTTGAACACCAGGGTGGATGGGAAACAAAGCAATAAAATTGTGTTGCTTCAGATGTGGAATTCGCACATTTCTGGAGGGGGCACATTGGAATTTCTGGAGGATCAAGCAATCTCAAATTCCTCAGAGAGATCTGTTCTGGGTAAAGTTGCCGGTAAAAGCTCTTCCATGCATTTCATCTGATTTCGCATTTTATCCGCAATTGCGGATAGGACCACATCTCTCCACCGATGCTGAAGAAATCTGCCGCATGTGAAACAAAACTGGAATTCGCTAAAATAGGAGGCACCCACTGCCGAAACACCCTTGTATGGGCCACCATCCCACTGTTGATCGATTCTGATCAGTGACCTGACCTGAACCATATGATCCAACCGCAACAACAAAGATGGCCTCCCACATGGCAATTTTCTCGATGTCCAGCTCAACGAAACAAAAAATTGTTGTTTGCAGAATTTGTGAAAATCGCAACCGCTCAAATCAAAAACATGCAACTGCATCTCGGCCAAATGAAATTCAACCGCCACACGGCGATCTCCCGCCGTGGACAAGAACAGCCGAAGCCAAGATGCCATATTGGGATCAAATTCCGGTTACATTCAAACGGGATCCAAAAAAAAATTGGCAAAGACAA